>VCJN01000502.1:0-97509 GCA_006384855.1 Tetraselmis striata | reverse complement strand
CAGTTCCGCGTCATAGGCGAGCCAGGGCAGGCGCATCGCCTCGCGGATTTCCCGCGGCACATTGTCGGGGTCCGCCTCGTGGATCGTGCGCGCGATCGGGACGCGTCCGATCGCGGGATGGAGCAGCACGCGTGGCCCTCGTCCGACAACAGGTGTGCGACAAAGGCACAGGCGAGATCGCCGGCCTGGCCGCTTGCGAGAATTCCGATCTGCGCCGGAAGATCATCACCGGCTTGCCATAGCGGAAAATCAGGTCGGGCTGCGCGCTCACCGCGAGAAAGTCGATGGTGATGCCGATGTCGAAGCGGTTGCTGCGCACCCCGTCGATCACGCCGAAACTGCGCGACGTCAGCGTCGAGAGGTTCTCCGACAGGGCGAGGAAATAGCTCCAGCCTTCGTTCCAGCCGCGCACCTGCAGGAAACGCTCGACCAGCATGTGCATGGTGCCCGAGCGCGAGGGCCGCGCCATGCCGATGCGCTCGCGATAGGCGGGAAGCAGCAGGTCGTTCCAGTCGCCCGGCATGAACAGCGTGCTGTCCGCGCGCCGGGTCCAGCCGATCGAGGACAGGGCGAAGGGCCGGTAGCCGCGGCCGCCGGTGGCCGGACAGACGGTTTCCTGCGTCCGTGCCGAGGCGAAGGCGTCGTGGCTCGCCAGGATCGAGAAGGCCTCCGGCGCGCTCGCCCAGAAGATGTCGAAATGCCGGGGATTGCCGCGCACCACCTCTTCCAGCGCAGCGCCCGTGTGCTTGTTGAGCACCAGCACATAAGTGCCCGGGTTTGCGGCCTCGAACGCCTCCTTGTACGGCTGGAACAGCGCCGGCGGCATCGAGGTGAGAATGCGCAGCTCGTTCGCCGCGCGTGCGGAAACGGCCGCCGACAGGGCGAGCGAGACCGCGAAGACAACGAAAAGGAGGCGGCGCGACGCGCTCATGCCCGACCCGTCGCCGGCATCGCTCGGGGCGCTTGGAAGACCGGGGCGGTGGAACGCGGCATGTTGACCTCGGGGTTCCCGTCGGCATCGCGGCTCGCGCTTGCGGGCGCAAGCCCGATCCGTTTCCTGCCGCGAGATGCGGCGTTCCCCGAGTTTTGGTCGATGCGCCGGTCGTGTTCAATGGCAAAGACCGCGCGCGCCCGCGCGATGTGTCAAAAGTGACCCAATCGGACGGGCTTTCCGTTTGCGGGACGACGGGCAGGCCGTCGCCCCTCAGGCCTTTTCGCGAGGGGCGCGGTCAGGCGATGCGCGCGGCGACGCTCTTGGTCTTGCAGTAGCTCTTCAGGCCCTCCAGGCCCTTTTCGCGACCGAAGCCGGATTTCTTGTTGCCGCCGAAGGGCACCTCGATGCCGCCGGCGAAATACTCGTTGATGAACACCTGTCCTGCGTCGATGCGGCGGGCGAGCCGATGGGCGGTGCCAAGGTCGCTGGTATAGACGCCGGCGACCAGGCCGTACTGGCTGTCGTTGGCCAGCGCCAGGGCGTGATCGGCATCCTCCGCGCTTTGCGCTGCAAGCACGGGCCCAAACACTTCCTCCTGCACAATCTCGTCGCGGGGGCTGAGCCTGGCGACGATGGTCGGCTCGTAGAACCAGCCCTTGCCGGTTTCCGGATCGGTCGTTGCCTTGCCGCCGGCCAGGATCTCCGCGCCCTGCTGGCGGGCCCGGGCGACGAACCCGGCGATCTTGTCGAGCTGTGCCGCGGAGTTCACCGGCCCGACATCGGGTCCCCGCAACCCATGGCCGAGCGACAGCGCCTTGGCGCGCGCGGCGAGGGCGGCGAGGAATTCGTCCTGGATCGGCCGCTCGATGATCAGCCGCGATCCGGCCGAGCAGATCTGCCCGGCGTTCTCGTAGATCGCGCCGAGAACGCCGGCGATTGCCTGGTCAAGGTCGCAATCCTTCAAAACCACCACCGGAGACTTGCCGCCGAGTTCCAGCACCACGCGGGTGATGTCGTCGGCCGCGGCCTTCATCACCTGGCGGCCCGTGGCGACGGAGCCGGTGAAGGTGATGTGGTCGATGCCCGGATGGCGCGTCAGCGGGGCGCCGGCCTCGGCGCCGGTTCCGGTAACGACATTGCACACGCCGTCCGGAAGACCTGCCTGCGACAGGATCTCGGCGAGCATCAGGGCGGTGAAGGGCGTCTGTTCCGCCGGCTTGGCGACGATCGCGCAGCCGGCGGCAAGGGCAGGGGCGAAACCACGCGCCGCCGTGGAGATCGGGAAGTTCCAGGGGATGATATGGGCGGTAACGCCGACCGGCTCATGGATGGAATAGGCGAGATAATCGGGGCCGAGCGGGAAGCTCTCGCCCTCCAGCTTGTCGCAGGCGCCGGCGTAATACTCGAAGGTGCGGGCCGCGCCGCGCACGTCGCCGCGCGCTTCCGCGATCGGCTTGCCGCTGTCGAGCGTTTCGGCAACGGCGAGCCTTTCGAGATTGTCCTGGATCAGCCGCGAGGCGCGCATCAGGATGCGGCCGCGCTCGACGGGGAGCGTGTCGCGCCAGACGGTTTCGAAGGCATGGCGGGCGCTTGCCACCGCGTCGTCGACATCCTCCGCCGTGCCGGCGGCAAATTCGGCAAAGGCCTCGCCCCGACCCGGATCGAAGCTTTCCATGCGCCGGTTGTGCGCGGGGCGGACAAATCCGCCGTTGATGAAATGGCCCTCCGGCAATCCGGCAAGCGTGCCCGTGCGCAGCGCCTCGGTCACGAGATCCGTCCCGGAAGTTTCGGTGGAAGTGGTCATGGTCACAAATCCTGGGTGCTGATCTTGTAGGTCGACCGGGCAAGCCATTCGGGATTGACCTCCACACCCCAGCCGGGGCGTCGGTCACCGTGGCATGCCCGTCGTCAATGGCGTAGGGCGAGGAGACGAACAGGTCCTCCTGCCAGGGGTAGTAGTCCCGGCCCTCGATGGAAAACTCGAGGTATTTGCCGGCGTTGGGAATTGCGCGCAGCAGGTGCATGGTGAAAAGCGTGATCATCGACAGATTGGCCGCATGCGGCGTGCAGGGCAGGCCCGCCGCCTCCGCCATCCGTGCCACCTGCAGGGTGCGGACCATGCCGCCGAGATAGCAGATATCCGGCTGGATCACGTCGACCACGCGCTGGTCGATCATCCGCGCCCAGTCGACGAGCGAGCAATCCTGCTCGCCGCCGGTGACATCGACGTCGAGCGCGTCCGTCACCTGTTTGGTCTGGTCGTAGTGCCAATAGGGGCAGGGCTCCTCATAGTGCGAGATGCCGTTGTCCTGAAGGAACCGGCCGACTTCGATTGCCTTTTGCGGCGAGTAGCAGGAGTTGGCGTCGACCAGAAGTGCGGTGTCGTCGGGAAAGGCCGCGCGCATCGTCGGCACGATCTCATCGGTGCGGCCGGGCCATTCATCCTGGTCGCGGCCGCATTCGGCGCCGATGCGGAACTTGAAGGCGGTAAAGCCGTGGGTGTCCTGCAGGCGTTTCAGCCGTTCCGCCTCGTCCTTCGGCGTGATGTCGCGTTTCATCGACGAGCCATAGGCGCGCACACGGCCCGGCGTGCCGCCAAGAAGTTCGCACACCGGCTTGCCCTCGATCCGTCCGCGCAGGTCGAACAGCGCGGTGTCGAGGCCGCCCATGGCGCGACTGAGATAGGCGCCCGGAAACTTGTGCTCCCGCTCGGGGATGATCTCCATCAGATGCGCGATGTCAAAGGCATCCTGGCCAAGGGCATGAGGAGCGACCTGGCGATGCAGCACCTCCGCCGTGATATCGGCGCAATAGGGGGCGACCTGCCCCCAGCCCTGCGCGCCGTTTTCCGCCGTGACCCGCACAAAGCAGACGAACTGCGTGGCGAACGTCTCGATTGCCTTGATCCTCATTGGCGCAAAATCCCGCTGCGCGGCCACGTCTCTCGGCCGCAGGTCCAACCATTCGCGCCAACCTACCCGGAATTGGTCTTGAATTAAGGTCCGTTTTGCGGAAGTTTCCATACCAATCTTGCGCGAGGGACCATGAAGCGCCACGCCGGAATGATGCTGTCCTCGATCCGGATCGACAAAACGTCGGACCGACGCATTTCCGTGCAGCTCTACATGGCCTTGCGCGAGTTGCTCCTGTCGGGCGGGCTCGCGCCCGGGGACCGGCTGCCGGCAACGCGCACGCTGGCGCAGGAGATCGGCGTCTCCCGCACCACCGTGATCGATGCGGTCGACCGGCTGGTCTCGGAGGGACTTCTGGAGGCGCGCGTCGGGGCCGGGACCTTCGTCAGCGATGCGCTGAAGGGACGGGGCGAGACGCCCGGCGATGCGCCAATGGCGGCGCACGGCGCGGCCGACCCGCGCCTGTCCCAGGCCGCCCGCACCGCGGCGCCGCAGTTCGCGCCGCGCAGCCGCCTGCCGCACAAGTCGATGGCCTTCACCACGGCACTGCCCGCGCTCGACGCCTTTCCGATGGCGCAATGGGCGCGCCTGTCGGCCCGGCACTGGCGCGGCGGGCGCGATCATGTCACCGGCTACGGCGAACCCTTCGGGTATCCCCGCCTGCGCGCGGCGATCGCACGCCAGCTCAACGCCTCGCGCGGCATCGTCTGCGAGGCCGACCAGATCTTCATCGTCAACGGCGCACAGCAGGGGTTCTCGCTGATCAGCGCGATGCTGGTCGATCCGGGCGAAACGGTGTGGTTCGAGAATCCCGGCGCGATCGGGGCGCGCAATGCCTTCATCGCGAATGGCGCGCGGCTCGCGCCGATCAGCGTCGATGCGGAAGGGCTGTGCGTGGACGAGGGGCTTGCCAAGGCGCCCGACTTCCGGCTGGCCTTCGTCACGCCCTCGCATCAGCAGCCGCTTGGCCACGTCATGAGCCTGGAGCGACGGCTGGCACTGCTGCAGGCCGCGCATGACGCCGACGCGATGATCGTCGAGGACGATTACGACGGGGAATTCTATTACGGCGACCAGCCTCCGCCGACGCTGAAGAGCATCGATACCCGCGAGCGTGTGATCTACGTCGGCACGTTTTCCAAATCGCTGTTTCCAAGCCTGCGGCTGGGCTTCGTGCTTGCGCCGCGCGGTCTGGTCTCCGCCTGCGAGCGCATCTGGGAAGCCTGGCTCAGCGGCGCACCGACGGTCACCCAGGCGGTCGTCGCCGATTTCATGGACGAGGGGCTGTTTGCCACGCATATCCGCACCATGCGGCAGCTTTACCGGGAGCGGCACGACGCCCTGATCGAGGCCGCCGCATCGCTCAGCGGACGCATCGACGTGCAGCCCACCGCGAGCGGGTTTCACGCTGTCGGACTTTTGGCAGATGACTTGACGGAAGACGAGGTGGTATCGAGAGTAAGGGCGGACGGTGTCGTCATCTCGCCGCTTGGCCGCTACGCTCTTTCGTCACTCGCGCAAAAGGGAGTCGTTCTCGGGTTCGGCAGCGCCGGCGTGGAGGATATCCGAAAGGGAATTGCGGTTATTCGCAAGATTGTTTCACCGAAAGTGCGATTGGACTGATAAAATAACGGGAATGGATATATTTTGCAGTCCAATCGAGCCATAGACTTTTTCACGATGCTGTCATGACGGTCATGTCATTTCGATCGTGTCGATTGCGTTAAAGGGAGGAACTGATGCGCACCAAGACAACTATCGCCAGCCTGCTGGCCGCGACCATGCTGGTCGGCGCCGGCACCGCGCAGGCGGAAACCTTGCGGCTCCTGACCTGGGGCTCCTATGCGCCCGAGGAACTGGTGCAGAAATTCGAGGAAGAGTATCCCGACATCGACGTCGAGGTGACCTTTTCCAACAACGAGGAAATGATTGCCAAGCTGCGCGCCACCGGCGGGGCGGGCTTCGACCTCGCCCAGCCGAGCCACGACCGCATCTATGCCGCCCAGCTTGAATACGACATCTACAAGCCGCTCGACCTGTCGAAGATCGACACCGATGCGATGCAGCCGTCGCTTCTGGATGGCGTGAAGGCCAACACGACGATCGACGGCGAAGTCTATGCCGTGCCGCATCAGTGGGGCACCTCCGGCCTGATGGCCGACGTGACCAAGGCGCCCGACGTAAAGGGGTGGGACGATCTCTGCAATCCGGCCTACAAGGGCAAGACCTCGATGCGGCTGCGCCGCACGATCCTGCTCGGCACGGCCTTCTCCATGGGCGAGGACCCCTTTGCGGCCTATGCCGACCTCGACAAGTACCAGCAACTCCTCGACAAGGTTGCCGACAAGCTCATCGAGTGCAAGGACAACATCAAGGCCTACTGGAAGGGCGGCGACGACCTTTCGGCGATGATGCTCTCGGGTGAGATCGTGGCATCGGAGACGTGGGATTCCACCGCCTACAAGCTCTTCGACCAGAACAAGAACATCGTCTTCATTCCGCCGGAGACGGGGGCGCTTGCCTGGATCGACACCTTCGCGATCCCGCGCAAGGGCGAGGCCGACGATGCCGCCTACAAGTGGATCAACTTCGTGCTGCGGCCGGAAAACGTGACGATCATGTCCGCGAGCACCGGTGCCATTGCCTCGATCAAGGGCGCCAAGGAGCTGCTGCCGGAAGACAAGAAGGCTGCCGTCAACGCCGCCTTCACCGACGCGGACATCGACAACCTGAAGTTCTTCGCCAACATCCCTCCCGGCGTGGAGGACATGGAAGGCAAGACGCTTGAGAAGATCAAGGCGGCGACCGGCGGCTGATCGCCGCGCAAGCCGACCCTGAACCTTGCGGGGCCGCGCGCGCTCGAGACGCGTGCGCGGCCCCGCCCAGGCTTGTGACCTTCACAGGGTGACGCCTCGACCCGGCTCGGGACATCGGGGCTCCTCGATGGTGCCGGCGTGCTCTTGCCCGCCGCCGCTTGTCCGCATGTTTTCCAGTTGGCGTACTTCATGACCGAAACCCCGGCCTACGATCTTGAGTGCCACGGCATTTCCAAGTCCTTCGGATCCGTTCGCGCGGTGAAGGATGTGTCCTTCAACATTCCAAGCGGCTCGTTCTTCTCCATTCTCGGGCCGTCCGGCTGTGGCAAGACCACCTTGATGCGCATGATCGCCGGTTTCGAGGAACCGAGCGGCGGGGACATCCGCATCAAGGGCAAGTCGGTGCTCGGCACGCCGCCCAACCGGCGCAACGTCAAGATGGTGTTCCAGCATCTGGCGCTGTTCCCGATGATGAATGTCTACGAGAACATCGCCTACGGACTGCGCTGCCGCGGAGCGAGCAACGACGAGATCAAGCGTCGCGTGCAGGACGTGCTGGAGCGCATCGCGCTGCCCGACGTTGGCGGCCGCGAAATCCACCAGCTCTCGGGCGGACAGAAGCAGCGCATCGCGATTGCCCGCTGCATGGTGCTCGACCCCGACGTGCTCCTGCTCGACGAACCGCTCGGCGCGCTCGACCTGAAGCTGCGCGAGGCGATGAAGATCGAGCTGAAGCTGCTGCAGCACCAGTTCAACACCACCTTCATCTACATCACCCACGACCAGTCGGAAGCGCTGGTGATGTCCGATCACGTCGCGATCATGAACGACGGCAACTTCGAGCAGATCGGCACGCCGCAGGCGCTTTACCACCGGCCGAACACGGCCTTCGTCGCGGGCTTCGTCGGCGACAGCAACCGCTGGTCCGGCAAGGTGACGGCGAGCGACGGCACGGGCGGCACGGTGGAGACGGCGCAAGGCCTGACCATGCAGTTCACCGCCGGCGGCGGCTTGCGCATCGGCAAGGGCGAGGCTGTCGAGATCTTCGTGCGGCCGGAGTTCATCAACACGGTGCGGGCAGCCGATGCGGCCGCCGCGCCGGGCGACAACCACATGGACGGCGTTGTCGACAGCCTGTTGTTCAACGGCGCCAACAGCCGCGTGCTGGTGCGCAGCCAGACGGGCGAACTGATCGAGGCCGACGTGACGCTGACCGGCGACGGCGACCTGGCGCCGGGCGAGGCGGTGCGTCTGTCCTGGTCGGCGCAGCACGCCATGTGCTTTCCGCGAAGCGGAGATGCGTGATGGTGCAGAAGGATGTCCGCCGGCTGACGCTGATCCTGCTCTTCGCGCCCTTCGCGATGTGGATCGCGCTGCTGATCATCGTGCCGCATATCGGCATGGTCGCGCTGTCGCTGCGCGAGAAGGTGGCGCCGCGCGTCTATGAGTTCGGTCTCGGCAACTATATCGATTTCATAAACGAGCCGATCTACTGGAACACGCTGCTGCGCACCGGATCGATGTCGCTGCTGGTGACGGCGCTGGCGCTGCTGATCGGCTTTCCGATCGCCTATTACATCGCCAAGATCGCCGGAAACCGCACGCGCGGCGCGCTGTTCCTGTTGTGCCTGATCCCGCTGTGGGTGAGCGACCTGATCCGCGCCTTCGGCTGGATCCTGCTTCTGCGCGAGACCGGCGTGATTTCCACCTTCCTGCAGTGGTCGGGGCTGGTCTCGGGGCCGATCGAATTCCTCTACAACGACGTGACCGTGATCATCGGTCTCGTCTACACGGTGATCCTTTTCATGATCGTGCCGCTGGTCTCGACGCTCGACGGCATGGACGACAGCCTGGTGGAGGCCGGCTACAACCTCGGCGGCAGCGGCTTCACCGTGCTCAGGCGCATCATCGTGCCCTATGCGATGCCGGGCATCGTCTCGGGCTGCATCGTCGTCTTCATGCTGACGGCCGGGTCCTATCTGACGCCGATCCTGCTCGGCGGCAAGAACTCCAGTTGGTTCACGGAGCAGATCTACGACCAGTTCATCACCCGCTTCAATTGGGAATCGGGCGCTGCCTTCGGCTTCCTGCTGCTTGCCTTCACCTCCACGGTGATCTGGCTCGGGCTGAAGCTCAGCGGCCAGACCCTCGCCAACACCGTCGCCAAGAGCTGAGGAGGAGGAGCACGATGGCCAGATCCGCACCCGCGCCCTTCGTCTGGGGCTACCGCGCCTACGTCCTGGCGTTTTTCCTGTTCCTCGCCGCCCCGCTGGTGGCGGCCGGCACCTTTGCATTCAACGACAGCCTGTTTCCCGCACTCCCCTGGCAGGGCTTCACGCTCGACTGGTTCTTCAACGATACAGAACCCAAGCTCGGGATGTTCCACGACCGGCGGCTGCTGCGCGGGCTGTATTACTCCTTCGTGATCGCGCTCATGGTCTCGGTGCTGTCGGTCTTCGTCGGCACGACGAACGCCTTCCTGTTCGTGCGCGGGCAGTTTCCCTTCAAGAACGCGCTCTACATCGTGATGGTGATCCCGCTGGTCATTCCCGGCGTGATCCTCGGCATCTCCATCCTGGTGATCGCCAGCAACATGGCCAACTACTTCGACCGCAGTCTGGGGATCGATCTCGATTTCCTGCGCCCGGGCATCTTTCTCGTGGTGCTTGGCCAGTTCTCCTTCATCACCACGATCACCTCGCTGGTGATTACCGCGCGGCTGAAGAAGTTCGACGCGACGATGGAGGAGGCCGCGCTGAACCTGGGGGCGGGCCGCGCACGGGTGCTGCGCACCATCACGCTGCCGTTCCTGCGTCCTGCGATGATCGCCGCCGGAATCGTCGCCTTCCTCGTCTCCTTCGAGAATTTCAACACCACGCTGTTTCTCGTCGGTTCCGAGGCGCCGTTGACAATCACCATGTATGACCGCATGGCCAAGGTCGGGTCCACGCCGGTGCTCAATGCCGTGTCCTTCGTCCTGATGGTCGGCTCGGGGCTCTTGGCGCTGGTCTCGATCGCTGTCCAGCGCGACAAGAGCGTTCGGTAGGGCTTCCATGTCGGACTATGATTTTGTGGTCGTTGGCGCGGGGTCTGCCGGCGCAACCCTTGCCGCGCGCCTCAGCGAAAGCGGACGGTATTCCGTTTGCCTGCTGGAAGCCGGCGGGTCGGACAGGAATTTCTGGATCTGGATGCCGATCGGCTATGGCAAGGCGTTCTACAACGCCTCCATCAACTGGATGTACAGGACCGAGCCGGACCCCGGCCTCGCCAACCGCTCCGGCTACTGGCCGCGCGGCAAGGTGCTGGGCGGCTCCAGCTCGATCAATGCCATGGTCTATATCCGTGGCCAGCACGCGGATTTCGACGACTGGAAGGCAATGGGCAATCCCGGCTGGGGCTGGAACGACGTGCTGCCCTTCTTCAAGCGCGCCGAAACCAACGACGCCGGCGGCGACGACTTCAGGGGCGGCGACGGCCCCTTGCATGTGGCGACCATGCGCCGGGATCTCCATCCCTTGTGTGATGTCTTCCTGGAGGCCGGAGTACAGGCGGGCTTTGCGCGCAACGTCGACTTCAACGGTGCCGACCAGGAGGGGGTGGGCGTCTATCAGAACACCGCCAAGGGCGGTTTTCGCATGTCGACGGCGCGCGCCTATCTGGCGCCGGCCCGCCGGCGGGCGAACCTGAAGATCGTCACCCGCGCCCACACCACCCGCATCCTGATGGAAGGAAAGCGCGCGGTCGGCATCGCTTACCGGCACGGCGGCGCGGAAAAGACCGTGCGCGCCCGCCGCGAGGTGATCCTGAGTGCCGGTGCGGTGAACTCTCCGCAGATCCTGATGCTCTCCGGTATCGGACCGGCGGCGCATTTGCGGGCCAAGGGGATCGAGGTTCTGGAGGACCGGCCGGGCGTTGGCCAGAACCTGCAGGACCACCTGGGGCTCGACTATCTCTATCGCTCGAAGGTGCCGACCCTCAACAACCAGCTCTATCCCTGGTGGGGCAAGCTCCTGCAGGGCATGCGCTATGTCGCGACCCGGCGCGGACCGCTGTCGCTCGGCGTCAACCAGGCCGGTGGTTTCGTGAGGAGCAATCCGGATGCGCCGCGTCCGAACATGCAGCTCTATTTTTCGCCGGTGAGCTACACGAAAGCACCCAAGGGCAAGCGCCCGCTGATGAACCCGGATCCGTTTCCCGGTTTCCTGCTCGGCATGCAGCCGACCCGCCCGACGAGCCGGGGTCATATCTGCTTGCGCAGCGCCGACCCGTTTGCCGCACCGCAAATCCATCCCAATTCGCTCAGCACCAGTCAGGACCTGACCGAGATGGTCGAAGGGTGCAAGCTGCTGCGAAAGATCGCGGCGACGCCCGCCATGCAGGCCGTGATCGACGCGGAGATCGTGCCCGGTCCGCTGGTGCAGGACGACGAGGAGATGCTGGAGGATGTGCGCAACCGCTGCTCCACCGTGTTTCATCCCGTCAGCACCTGCCGCATGGGGCCGGATCCGGAGATCGATGTCGTCGATGCAAGGCTTCGGGTCTACGGGGTGGACGCCTTGCGCGTCGTCGATGCCTCGATCTTTCCGACCGTGACCTCCGGAAACACCAATGCCCCGGCGATCATGGTCGGCGAAAAGGGCGCGGACCTGATCCTCGCCGATCATTCGAATGCCTGAGAAAGGCCGACATGCGTGCCACCGACCTGTTCACCGAGGATTTCTCCGCAACGCCCTACTGGCAAGGTGCGACGCCACAGCCGGTTGTTCCGCCGGTGGACCTTCCGGGGGAGGCTGATGTGGTCATCGTCGGCGCAGGCTACACCGGCCTCAATGCCGCGCTGCAGACGGCGCGCGCGGGCCTGTCGACACTTGTGCTCGATGCACAGCAGCCAGGATGGGGATGCAGCACCCGCAACGGCGGACAGGTTTCCACCTCCGTCAAGCCGTCCTTCGCCGCCCTGACGCGCCGCTACGGCGAGGCACTTGCCCGCGAACTGCTGGAAGAGGGACAGGCCTCGCTCGACTACATGCACGCGCTTGTTGCCGAGGAAAAGCTCGACTGCGATCTCAGGACGGTCGGCCGGTTCCACGGGGCGCACAAGCCGCATCTCTACGATGCGCTTGTGCGCGAATGCGCTTCCGGCCATCCGGTCTGGGACACGGGCGCCTATGCGGTTCCCAAGGCGGAGATGGCAAGCGAGCTCGGCACCGATGCCTATCATGGCGGGGTGGTCTATCCGCATCATGCCTCGATTGATGTCGGCAAGTATCATCCCGCCCTGCTTGCGCGCGTGTGCGAGGCCGGCGCGCTGGTGAAGGGGCATTGCGCGGTGACCGCGCTGTCGCGCGTTGGCGCGGGCTTTGCAGTTGCAACCGCGCAAGGAGCGGTGCGGGCCGGCAAGGTGATCCTGGCGACGAACGGCTATTCGGGACCGCTCTCGCCCTGGCACCGCCGTCGTATCATCCCCATCGGCTCCTATGTCATCGCGACGGAGGAGATCCCGCGCGCGGTGATGGATACGATCATGCCGACGGACAGGGTGCTCTCCGACACCCGCAAGCTCGTCTATTACTACCGTCCCTCGCCGGACCGCAAACGGGTGCTCTTCGGCGGACGGGTGTCGCTGAGCGAGACCGATCCGCGCAAGAGCGCGGTGAAGCTGCACCGCGACCTCGTACAGCTGTTTCCGGAGCTGAAAGCGACCCGTGTCAGCCAGTCCTGGATGGGTTTCGTCGGCTATACGTTCGACACGATGGCCCATTGCGGCGAGGATCGCGGCCTGTTTCATGCCGTGGGCTTTTGCGGGTCGGGCGTCGGCATGGCGAGCTATCTTGGCATGCGGACAGGCCGGGCGGCCGCTGGTCTTGACCGGGAGCGCTCCGCCTTTTCGCGGATCTCCTTTCCCACGCGACCGCTTTATGCCGGAAATCCCTGGTTCCTGGCGCCGTCTGTGCTTGTCTATCGGCTGCGCGACCGGATCGGCATCTGAGGAGTGCCGGGCGCGCGCCCGTGCATCTGTTTGCCGGGTAGTGATCGTCAGGGGGTGCGGCGGTCAGGCGAGGGTTGTACACAGGAGCGGGGGGCAAACGGGCGCGACCGACTCGCACTCCCGGCGATACGTGCCGCAAGCCCTGGTGGGAGACTGTATGCAATGAATGACGACGCGCACGTCGCCTGGCTTTGCGACGCGTCCGACCGCTGGACCAACTGGCTGCTGGGCTCGGCGATGCCGCTGTGGAGCGGGCTTGGCGTCGATCCCGCCAACGGCGGCTTTGTGGAAGAGATTGACTTTGGCGGTGCACCGGGTCTGACGGTTCCCCGGCGCAGTCGTGTCCAGCCGCGGCAGATCTATTCGGTGATTGAAGCCGGCAGGCTTGGCTGGCCGGGAGACTGGCCGGCAATCGCGAACCGGGCCCTGGACTGGTATCTCGACTGCTTCCGGTTGCCCGACGGGACATTCGCCGACCTGGTTGCTCCCGACGGAACGCTGCTTGAGGGGCGTTTCGACCTCTACAATCAGGCCTTCGCGCTTTTCGGACTGGCGCATGCAGCCGCAGCGCTGCCTGGACGGCGCGCGGAGCTTGAGGCGGTCGCGCTCACGCTTCTCGACAGGCTCGAGACGCACTACCGGCATCCGGATGCGGGGTTTGAGGAGAGCCGGCCGCCAAGCCTGCCGTTGCGCGCCAATCCGCATATGCATCTGCTTGAAGCCGCACTCGCCTGGGAGGAGATCTCCGAGGACACCGCGTGGAGCAGGATCGCCGACGAGATCATGGAGCTTGCGCTTGCCCGCTTCATCGATCCGCAGACCGGGGCGTTGCGAGAGTTTTTCGCAAGTGACTGGCACCCCATGCCCGGCGACAGCGGACGCCAGGTCGAGCCGGGACATCAGTTCGAATGGGCCTGGCTCGCGCTTTTGTGGTCGCGGAGGCGCGGGCGTGCGGATGCCGCGATCGCCGCCCGTCGCCTGTTCGCCATTGGCGAGACATGGGGCATTTGCCCCCGGCGAAAGGTTGCGGTTCTGGAGCTGAATGACGATTTTTCGGCGCGCGCGCCCGTCGCCAGGCTTTGGGTGCAGGCCGAATGGATCAAGGCGGCGCTTGCGCTCGCCCATGCGTCCGCCGGGCCGGAGCGGCTGCACTATCTCGCCTCCGCCCGGCAGGCCGTTTCGGCGCTGGAGATGTTTCTGGTGGACGACCCGGCCGGGCTGTGGCGTGACAAGCTGGGCGACGACGGTCGGTTCGTCGCGGAGCCCGCACCGGCAAGCTCATTCTACCACATTGTTTGTGCGGTATCGGAGTTGGCCAAGGCCACCGGGTCCTACCGGGCTGCCAAGAACAAATAGAATTCCTGCGGTTCTCTGGTCGCCCGTCAGTCATGTGTCTGTTCGGATGGCCTCGTTTGCTATATAGCAGCGGTGGATGACGGGTCGTTCATTGGGTGCCGGAACAGGTGTGGTTAATGAATTTTCCATTTTTTAAACAAAAAGTTGTTGAATGAACCCTCGAGACGCATCTTGTCGACTCTCTGACGGTGACGGAGCCAATGTCTGAAAAATCCGACGTGAAGCTTGCTGCGCCCGAAAAGAGCAAGGCTGTCAATTCACAACCAAAGACTGAGGACGCTGCTTCCGAGATGGCCAAACAGGTCAAGGAGCAGAAAGAGCCTCGGGTTATTCCGCTGCGCATTGATCGCGCCGCGGCAGCGATCGTGCGCAAGACCGATCTGAACATGCGGCCGCGTCAGTGGCGGCGGTTGCTTCTGAAGCTGTCTTTCGCTTTGTGTGTGCTTCTGCCCGGACTTTTGGGCGCTTTGTATTTCTTCGTGATTGCGTCGGATCGTTATGCGGCCAGCGCGAGTTTTTCTGTTCGCAGCATGGATGCGACGCCGGCCGGAGGCGACTTTCTTGGCGCCATCGCGGGTCTGTCGAGCGTCGGAACCACGACGACGGATTCCTTTATCCTTCTCGAGTACCTGAAAAGCCGCGAACTAATCGAGAAGGTTCAAAGCGAATTTGATCTGCGATCGGCCTTCAGCAATAGCAATATCGACTTTCTCTACCGGCTGGATGCGGATGCTCCCATCGAGGATGTGGTGAGCTATTGGGGGTCGATGATCACGGCGTCTTACGAAAACACCTCGTCGATCCTGACCTTTGAGGTACAGGCGTTCACCGCAGAAGATGCAGAAGCGATCGCGAGCCTGATCGTCAAATATTCCCAGGAACTGATCAACAAGCTGTCGGAAAGCGCAAGACAGGATGCCGTTCGGTTCGCGCAAAAGGAAGTGGCGACAGCCGAAGTCAGGCTGAAGGTCATCCGGGAAGAGATGCGCAAATTCCGCTCGTCCTCGCGTGCGGTTGATCCGGCGGCCTCCGCGGCGGCCCAGCTTCAACTTGTGACCGGAATAGAATCACAATTGATCGAACTCAGGGCGCGGCTCGGAACGCTTCTGGCGTCGCTCGACGAGGACGCGTTGCCGGTTGTGCAGATCCGCAAGCAGATTGCCTCCCTCGAGAAGCAGATGATCGAGAGGCAGACGGAAGTGAATGGCGAGGGGCAAGACGCCAGCCGGATCGGCCGGGGCTTGTCCAGCTTGCTCTCCGACTATGAAAAGCTGCAAGTCGACATGGAGTTTGGACAGAAAAGTTACGCGGCCGCGCTGTCCTCTCTGGAGCGGGCCCGCGCCGAAGCGGACCGTCAGCAGCGCTTTTTGGCGGTATTCGTTTCGCCCGGTATCCCGCAGACGGCGATCTATCCCTATCGATTCATCGGTGCCGCGCTGACGTTCGTCATCGCGCTGATCCTGTGGTCCATCGGTGTGCTTATCGCCTATTCCGTCAGGGACAGCATGCGCTAGCGCTGTCCTCACAGGCTGTTTTGGGGTGTTCAGCCTGAAGGACATGCCAAGCGGAAGACGAGGGTGCGTGAAGCGCAGGCGATGGCGCGGGAGCGTGGTAGCGCCCGAAGGGCAGGGACAGTTGAATGTCGACAGCCATGGACCGGATCGAAAACCCGCTGCTGGTGAAGGCCCGTGTGATATCGGCACTCGTGCTGCGCGAGGCGCGTGTCACCTTCGGAGCGGTCAAGCTTGGCTACTTCTGGGCCGTCGCGGAGCCGATCATCGGCACTACGATCCTGACAGTGATCTTTTCGTTTATTGCGCGTCATCCCCCCATCGGGACGAGCTTCGCGCTGTTTTACGCGATCGGCATTTTCACCTATCAGCTTTACCGCAAGATGTCCGGTTCGCTCATGTCGGTCTTTACAGCGAATCGTGGACTGCTTGGGTATCCGTTGGTGACTGAGCTCGATGTTGTTTTTGGTCGGTTTACACTGATTTTTCTCACCTATATCATGATTTTCACGCTTTTCTTTGCGGGATTGATTTTGATTGGACTTGCACATTTTCCGCGTCGCTTGGACATTGTGTTGATGGCAATATGGGCAACTGGGTTGCTCGGGCTTGGTGTTGGTTTGATCAATGCCATGATCCTGGTGCTCTGGCCGACCTGGAAGCGGATTGAGGTGATCCTCAGCCGTCCGTTGTTCTTTATTTCCGGTGTGTTTTTCTTGCCAGGCCAGTTTCCGCCAGACGTGCGCTACTATCTGTCTTGGAACCCGCTATTGCATACGATTGACTGGTTCAGGGTTGGGTATTATCCAAACTATGATAGCCCGGTGCTGGACCTTGGCTTCCTGTGGGTCTGTATCGGCTTGTTTCTGGCTGTCGGATTGTGCATGGAGCGGCTATACCGCAAGCACAGGATCTAACGTGCGGGTTGCAGATCGTGGACGGCATCGATCCAGATGGCCTGTGAGCAAGGAGACGGACCAATGTCGCCTGATGAGGCGGCTGTCCGGCAACCGCAATGATCAGTTTCAATGGGGTGCGCAAGACCTACCGTGTCAAGGGCCACCGTAAGGTGGTCATCGATGACCTGACGCTTGATCTGCCCTCCGATCGCAATGTGGCAATCATCGGCCGGAACGGCGCAGGCAAGTCGACGCTGATGCGTCTGATCGCCGGGGCGGAGTTGCCGGATGAGGGGCGGATCATCCGCCGGGGCAAGGTCTCCTGGCCCCTGGGTTTCGGCGGAGGCTTCAACGGCGACATGACCGGGATCGAGAATGCCCGCTTCGTGGCCCGGATGTATGGCGAGGACACCGAGCGTGTCGTTGCCTATGTGGAGGAGTTTGCCGAGCTGGGGGAATCGATCCACTTGCCGATCCGAACCTATTCGAGCGGCATGAAGGCCAGGATGGCTTTCGGGGTCAGCATGGCGATCGACTTTTCCTACTATCTGATCGACGAGGTGACAGCGGTCGGCGACGAGCGCTTCAAGCGCAAATGCGCGGCGGTCTTCGAGGAGAAGATCGAGAAGGCCCGGATCATCATGATTTCGCACAGTCTGGGCACGGTCCGCCGGTTCTGCCAGAGCGCCTGCTTCATGGAAGGCGGTCACTTGCACTATTTCGAGGATGTCGAAGACGCGATTGCCGCCCATCAGCAGGCCCAGAACGAGTGATTCCGGGCGTTTGGCGATTCTTGCCAGTCTTTGACGAATGACCCCCGAACTCCCTTCCGGGAGGCGCCTTCATCAAAAACCAATCGGCTTATAGATATTGTCATTTATATCAATAAAGAAGAGCTGGAACGCAAGATTGAGTTCCGGAAAATTGCAGTATCGGATCCGCGCAGACTGTGTCTGTCCCTCTCTTTCCAGCAAAGGCGTCTATGGGGTTTGCTCGCTCCGGCCTGATGGGGTAAGCGGTTGGTCCGAGTGACGGGGCCGTGGGCGTTCGGGTGCTTGAAGCGCGAAATCTTTGACGGGGAACACAATGTTTGACGACAAGTCGATATTGATTACAGGCGGCACCGGATCTTTCGGAAAGAAATACACCGAGACGATTCTGTCCCGCTACAAACCCCGCCGGATCGTGATCTATTCCCGCGACGAGCTGAAGCAATATGAGATGGCGCAGAGCCACGATGATCCCGCGATGCGCTATTTCATCGGGGATGTGCGCGATCTCGGGCGGCTCCGCCAGGCAATGCAGGGCATTGACTATGTCATCCACGCAGCCGCGCTGAAACATGTTCCCGTGGCCGAATACAACCCCATGGAGTGTATCAAGACGAACATCCATGGTGCGCAAAACGTCATCGAGGCCGCCATCGCCGAAGGGGTGTCCAAGGTCATCGCCTTGTCGACGGACAAGGCTGCCAATCCGGTCAATCTGTACGGCGCGACCAAGCTGGCCTCCGACAAGCTCTTCGTTGCCGCCAACAACATGACAGGCGGCAAGGGGCCGGTCTTCGGCGTCGTGCGATACGGCAATGTGGTCGGGTCGCGCGGGTCGGTTGTCCCCCTGTTCAAGCGGCTGGTGCAAGAGGGCAAGACACCGCTCCCGGTGACCCACGAGGACATGACGCGGTTCTGGATTACCCTTCAGGAGGGGGTCGACTTCGTGCTGAAGAACTTCACCCGCATGTACGGCGGCGAGATCTTCGTGCCAAAGATCCCCTCCGTGCGGATCATGGATCTCGTCGAGGCCTATAGCGGCACGCGCGAAGCGGATGTCATCGGAATCCGGCCGGGCGAAAAGCTGCATGAGATCATGTGTCCTGCGGACGACAGCCACCTGACGCTTGAGTTCGCCGATCATTTCGTGTTGCGGCCGACGATCCAGTTCCACGATCTGAACAATGACTTCACCACCAACGCGATCGGCGAGGTGGGCGCCCCGGTGGAGACCGGTTTTGAATATCACTCGGGAAACAATCCCCATTTCCTGAGTGTTGCGGACATTCGCGAGATGGACAAACGCGCCTGAGGACGAGGAGCGCGTCTGAGGATTGCGATGCGCGAAGGGGCGATGAGCGCGCGGGTCGACTTGTCCTCGCCCGCCCGTGCCGGTGATAGGCTTTCCTGACAATTTTCAGGAGCGCCAGACATGGACCGGACTCATTTTCTCGGCCTGCCCTACCTGCAGGCCGCTCAGGCCCAGAAGCACGTCACCCACAACGAGGCCCTGCGGCTGATCGATGCCAGCGTGCAGCTTGCGGTGGAAAGCCGCAGCGGCCCGGCCGCGCCGCCGCCGGCACCGCAGGAGGGCGACCGCCACATCGTGCCGGTCGCGGCGACCGGTGCATGGGCGGGGGAGGACGGCGCTGTCGCCAGCTTTCTGGATGACGCCTGGCAGTTCGTCCAACCGGCGGCGGGCTGGATGGTGTGGGTCCGCGACGAGGAACGCCTCGTCGTCCACGATGGGGCTACCTTCGTCCCGGCCCACGGGACGCGTCTGGACGATCTGGAACGCCTCGGGATCAACGCCACCGCCGACACGACCAACCGGTTGACGGTGGCGGGCGCGGGGAGCCTGTTTACGCACGCCGGCGCCGGGCATCAGGCCACCATCAACAAGGCCGCAGAGGCCGACACCGCAAGCGTTCTGTTTCCAGACCGGCTATTCGGGTCGCGCGGAAATCGGCCTGTCCGGCGACGACGACCTCCATGTGAAACAAGCGCGGACGGTGCGACCTGGCACGAGGCGCTGGTGCTGTCGCACGACGATGGCGCTGTCCGGCTGCCGGAAGGGCTACGGCTCGGGGCAGGAGACAGTCTTCTCCAGCACTACGAGGAGGGCGTCTGGACGCCTGAGCTTGTGGGCGCGAGCGTTGCGGGAACCCCGACCTATAGCGCGAATGCCGGCTCTTTCGTGCGCATCGGCGCGCTGGTGTTCGTCACGGCCCGGCTCGCCTGGTCGAGCCTCGGCGGTTTGAGCGGCACCGCCGTCATCGCAGGCCTTCCATATCCCTGCCGTAGCGGCATCGTCAATCGCGCGCCAATGACCAGCGCCTGGTACAACAGCGTGTCGATGGGGGCGGACACAACGATGCTCGGCGGCTTTATGGAGCCGGGTGAAACCTACATTCGGCTCTGGGGGGCTTATCAGGCCCACGAGGGTACGAACCTTTTTCTTACCGAAAGTCACTTAACTGAGACTGGCGAGATATATCTAGGGTGTAGTTATATTGCGGCTTGAGTATTATCCATACTAGAGCAGTTTCGATAAACGCAGAGTCGCTTTGAGGATTCACATGATGATCGTTGTCTGATTCACTGCTCCTGGTGACTTGCTTGGAGGTGATGATGACGCGGAGTTTGAGCGGCGACCTTCGCAGTCGCGTGATTGCGGCGATTGAGGGCGGGGTCTCGACACGTTAGGCGGCACGCCGCTTCCGGATTGGGATTTCGACGGCCGGAGCCTGGTATCGCCGCTATCGCGAGACGGGCGAGATGGAAGCACGCAAGCAGGGCCAGCCGTCTCGTTCAAAACTCGACGCGCACGGGGCTTTCCTCCTCGGCCTTATCGAGGATACGCCGGACATCACGCTCGTTGAGATGGGGGAACGCCTTGCCGCCGAGCGCGGCGTACGGGCCGCCCCCTCGACCATCTGGCTGTTCCTCGACCGGCGCGGCATCACGTTCAAAAAAGACGGCGCACGCGAGCGAACAGCAGCGCCCCGATGTGCTGCGCCGCCGCATAAGCTGGTTCGACGGCCAGATCGACCTCGACCCCGAGAAGTTGATCTTCATCGACGAGACTGCCGCGTCTACCAAGATGGCCAGACTGCGCGGCAGGGCGCGGTGCGGGGATCGATGCCGGGCCGCTGTTCCACATGGCCATTGGAAGACGACAACTGACCTGCTCCCCTGAAACGTCCCCACTCTGAGGTTAGTCTGTTCCTCGACAGAGGAGACGGACGATGAAGCGCAGCAGGTTCAGCGAAGAACAGATCATTGGCATTCTGAAGGAGCATCAGGCGGGCGTGAGCGCGCCGGATCTGTGCCGGAAGCACGGGATCAGCGATGCGACCTTCTACAACTGGCGTCGCAAGTATGGCGGCATGGAAGTCGCCGATGCCAAGCGGCTGAAGGCGCTGGAAGCCGAGAACGCCAAACTGAAGAAGGTGCTTGCGGAGCAGATGATGGATGTAGCGACGCTGAAAGAGATGCTCGGAAAAAACTTCTGAGGATGAGCCATGCCGCGCCATTGGTCCGAGCGACAATGGCGAATGTTCGAGGAGGAACGCTGTGGACTGGGCCATGAAGGAGAAAAGCTACTCGCAAAGGCGGGCCTGTGCGCGCGCGGGGATCGATCCGCGTATCTATCGGCGCCGCTCGAAGCGTCCGGCTGATACGGCGCTGCGGGCTAGGATGAAGGAACTGGCCTCGGAGCGGCGGCGGTTCGGCTACCGGCGGCTGCACATCCTGTTGAAGCGGGAGGGCTGGGAAGTGAACTGGAAGAAGCTCTACCGGCTCTACCGCGAAGAAGGGTTAACCGTCCGTGAACGGGGCGGACGCAAGCGCGCGATCGGTACCAGGGCACCGATGACCATCCCTCAAGGTCCGAACCAGCGCTGGTCGCTCGACTTCGTATCAGATGCGCTGTCGGATGGTCGCCGGTTCCGCATCCTCTGTGTGATCGACGACTTCAGCCGGGAATGCCTGGCAACGGTCGTGGACACGTCGATCCCGGGCATTCGGGTAGCGCGAGAGCTGGATCGGATTACCGAGATGCGCGGCTTCCCCTGCATGGTGGTCAGCGACAACGGCACCGAGCTGACATCGAACGCTATGCTCAAATGGCAGGAGGATCGACGTGTGGAATGGCACTACATCGCGCCGGGCAAGCCGATGCAGAATGGTTTCGTCGAAAGCTTCAATGGCCGCCTGCGGGACGAGTGCCTGAACGAGCACCTGTTCCCGACCCTGCGCCATGCCCGCCAATTGATTGCGGCATGGCGCGACGACTACAACCATCACCGACCGCACTCGAGCCTCGACGGGCTCACGCCGCGAGAATACTTCAACCGGTCAGAGAAGGACCAAACCCGGAACAGACTTAACTTCTGATCGTGGACAATCCGGGGAGCAGGTCAAACCTGGCAAGCCGATGCAGAATGGTTTTGACGAGAGCTTCAACGGCAGTTTCAGAGACGAGTGCCTCAACGAAACGCTGTTCTCATCGCTCTCAGAAGCCCGATCCCAAATCACAGCATGGAAGGACGACTACAACCGAAACAGACCTCATTCATCCTTGGGAAATCTCACGCCCTATGAATTCGCATCGAAAATGACATTGCAAACACAGGCCGCATGAGGCCAAAAATCAACCCGCAGACTCCGCGCTAGGCCGGAAGAGGATCGGGTCTCAGGTCATCGAGCAATCTAATAGGTCCTGACCCTAAACAGTGCATATTCAATTGTCTGCAAGCCAAGAATTGAGCCGTTCGATCAGTGCAGACACCAAGGATGATTTGTCTCTGTAGCGATTGCCGAATACGTGTTCAATACTGCTATGCCAAATGTCTTTGTTGTCGCACTTTCTGACGCGCCATTTGATCTCGGAAGAGTTTGCTAAGAGCAGCGTTTCTTGGCCTAGTGCACCGGACAATTCAGCTACCGTGGTGCAAGGAGCAATAACCAAATCCAAACATGAAATCAGAGAGGCTACGCCATCCAAATCGTTGTACTGGTCAAGGTCTGCCAAATTTACCAAGCGCCCGGGAAAACTTTCTTCAATCAATGCCAATTCTTCTTCACAGTCATCATATTGCAAATTGACAAATTGTGCATCCGTTGACTCAAAAATCGGTATGAGATCACTTACGGAGAGGTAATGTTCCTGCCGTGACTGAAGGGTCACACTGCTTCTCCAGTTTAATCCGATCAATGGACCGCCTGAGGGAAGGTGAGAGCGAAATTGCTGTGCTCTTGACCGATCTGGAATCAAATATGCGGCGCCTGAAAAGTCGGACGCTTCCTTAAGAATGTCTGCCAGAACGTCGGTTACAAGCGCGACGGTTGTGGATCTATCGCAAAACTTTATCGCGTTGTTGTCCATCGTTGCCATAAGGCTAGCAAATGGTAGTTTATCGTATTCCTCGAGAGATACGCGCTCGTTTCGCAATATACGTTGAGTGGAGAAGAATCTTATTCCGGACCTTGAAAAAGATCGATCAAATAGCGTCAAAAGACGGGGTTCCACCCCAATCGATATCTCTTCAAAATTCATAATTTTTTCCATCGAATTATATGTTGACGCAAAGCGGATCTCATCGCCAGGGCCATAAATTGGAAGTAAAGTTATCGATTTTCCACTATAAATGTAGTTTTTATTTGAGATGTGTTCCTGAGGGAAGGCGCGAGCGACATCTTTCGATACTTCTACATCGCGATAGGTTCTGAAGCCATCTGCATAGCGACGGGTACCCAAGGCGATTTTGCATGGCAGCGTCTGTCCAAGGTCAATCTTGCGACCTAGAGCTTCTGAGAGCAGCCGGTCAGCTTTCAAGTAGTTTCCTGTGTAGAGGCAGATCTTGAGAGCCTCGTCGTAAACAAGCTTGTTCTTGTGGGTTGCAAGCGTTCTATCAATCAGAGCTTCGGCCTCGCTATATCGGTCCAGATAAGTGAGGCAGCGGCTTGTTGCGACTGCTGATTGATAGCTCTGGCTATCCGCTGCGACCGCAAGTATGATGTCGAGTGCGTCTTCGAATTGGCCAATTTCTAGTAGCGCTTGAACGTAGGGAATGTTCAAGTTGAAAGCTAGAAGGTGTGACTTCAACAACGTCGTGTCAGCCATGCCAAAGGTGTTTACACCCTCCATTTCACGAAGACGCGCCACGGCAATCGGTATCATATTTGGTCGTATGCAAGCGCAAAGTGCAGCTTCATCGAATAGACGGTCAAATGAAACATATGGGCAGGTTTTCCAATAGAGCTTGAGCGCCCAGGCGGTTTGAGGACCCGAGATATGCATTCCCAGATGAGCCAGGCTGTATGCGGAGTGGAAATCGAACATTTGCCACGCAGCTTCGGCTGACGTTTCTATCAGTGAATTGCATTTTCCGTCGATTATTGTCGCTGCGCATGCCTGATCGACCGCGCCCGGAAAATCGGCGCTTGCAAGCAAAATGTCTGCCCGTTGGCGGAGTGCGGTTGCATCTGCTGCAACTCGCGTAGTCCCTTCTGAGGTTTCCGAGTTGTTCTGGCCGGAAGGATACTCCTGTCCTCCTTTTGACATGAGGTCATATAACTCGAGAGAGAGGGACTGATTGCGGGTTCGCTCCGCAAGCTTGCTAAAAAGAGAAGAAATGTTGATTTCCGGACGATGGTTGTGGAGGTCAAGAAGCAGCGAATTAGCTGATCTTGTATTCATAAATGGCAGTAGATTCTCAAAAGTAGAAACTATTTCGCTCTCTTTAATATTAGAAGCTATAATTGTCGCAGCAACTCGATGAAAGTGATCTCCTGTATTCTCCACAAAAATTTTTTCGAGAATTTTCATGAGTTTTTGTTTCGAGACCGACAGTGTGCCCCGGGGGACAGCGGCAATGTGCGCAAGTGCGGCCATGGGTGTAAGATCTGGCGCACCGAACAAGTGCGTTAGAGTGGCTGTCGTCGACAGGTGAGGCTCACCCCGCAAGCGCGCCAGAGCGGCCAAGGGCGATAGATCCAAGATGGATAATGTCGCGTCTCTGCTAGGTCGATTGCGGTTAATTGTCAGAAGAGCCCTATCTCCTACGATACGGAAAGCCGCTGCTTGAAACCCTAGATAGCTGTCGGTTGCGTCTGCCAAATAACGCGGATACTTTAAATAAACGCCTGCAAAGAGCTCGAGCACGGTAAGTCTGCGTTGACGAGCTTTCTGGGTGCGGTCGTCGGTCAGTCCCCAACCTGCATAAAAGGGGGTTCCAAGGGTCGTCACCTCAAGTCCGCGCAGAAGGGCTTCAAAGCCCGAGAGAGAGGTTAGCGTGTAGACATGGTCGATGGATTCGAGAAGATCGGTCAGCGAACCCTCTGGAGATACAACCCGAACGAATTTCTCGATCTGCTGGGCCTTGAGCCTGCTACGCTGATAACCTTTGTAGATTTCCGGATGTGGACGATAGAGGATTTCCGCGTCAGGATTTTCCAGCTTGGCCAGACGCACGATGTCGCTCATGCGCCAGCCCGCCGGATTTCCCATGCGGACGGCCGCATCGTTGTCGACCTGGCCGAGCACCAGAACACGGCGACGCGTCTTGATCGAGAAATGGCGGGCCGGGTCGCCGACATCCGGCATGTTGTACTTTGAAAGCCGCTTTTCGATCAGCAGGTTAAGCGCCGAGCGGGCATTCTGCATAAGGGCCGCATCGCCGGCGAAATCGTAGCTTGCAAGAATGTCCGCAAGGTCGTTGGGCTCGCTGGCGTTGTAGTAGAGCCCCTTGCTGTCGAAAACCAGTGAGTAGGGTGTCGCGTGGCTTGCGCCGAGCTCAGCCGAGCGCAGGAACCCGTCCTCCACGCGAATGAGCGGGATTCCTTTTCTTGCGGGCAAAGCGGGCGAGCCAGCCCGGGTCGGTGTAGCCCCAGACGTAGATGCGACTTGGCGCCGGCTGCATGGTCTTGGCTGCGCGCCATGCGTCCCATCCGAGAAACTTGCGGGGCGCGAAGGCAATGCGTACGTCCGGGCAGTAGTCGGCCATGAAGCCGTACTTCCAGGCGTTGAAGCCGAAGGCGATGGCGACCGGCGCATCGGGTGTCTTTCGCCAGGCGCGGCCAACCAGGTGAAACGCCTCGACACCTGTCGGCGCGTTCCGCAGGGCCGGGGCATAGTGGACCTCATAAGGATACTTGTCGCCGGTCGGGATGGTACGGTTGAAGAAGGCGAGCGCACTGTCGTTTAACGAGTTGAGAATCGAACTGGGGGTGGACTTACGGGTAAAATGGTCAAATGTGTTTCGCGCAATGCCTGAGAAACTGCGAAAAACACTCAGGAGATGCAGCAGGTCTCGTGCACGCATAAATGATCTCTTTTCGTTGTGTTGTCGCAAATAAAGGAGGGCTCGCCTCAGCCAAGGTCCGCTTCGCTCAGGCGCTCACCCGCCTTGATATCACGGTGGGCCGTGCGGCCAAGAAGCGCCTCGAAGTGGCGTGGCGCCAGGCTGTAGCCGGGCCGGCAGATCTTCAGATTGTCGCGGCTGAAGAGCGTGCCTTTCGCGATGTCCCGGCTCGGATAGATCGACTGGCGGAAGGGGCGTGATCCATCCTCGTTCTTCGTGCCGCCATAGCGGACCTCTCCGGTCGCGTGCCAGGCGCGGGTCGTCTCTTCCTTGAGCAGGCGCATCTCCCAGGGCTCCAGAGAGAAGGAGGAGTCCACGCCGCCGTCTTTCCTGTCCAGGGTGAAGTGCTTTTCGATCACCGTGGCGCCGTGCACCACCGAGGCGACCGCGACGCCGGTGCCCGGCGTATGGTCCGACAGGCCCACCTGCACGCCGAAACGCCGCGCCATGTCGGGGATGGTCAGCAGATTGGCGTCCGATGCGTTGGCCGGATACTGGCTGGTGCACTTGAGGAGCACGATGTCGCGTGCACCGGCGTCGCGCGCAGTCGCCACGGCCTCGCCGATTTCCTCTTCGCTCGCCATGCCGGTGGACATGATCATCGGCTTGCCGGTGCGGGCCGCCTTTGCGATCAGCGGCAGATGCGTCATCTCGAAGGACGCGATCTTGAACATCGGCACGCCTAGGCTGTCGAGGAAGTCGACCGCGCTTTCATCGAACGGCGTGGAAAAGGCGAGAACGCCGAACTCGGCCGCCGCCGCAAAGAGGTCCGCATGCCATTCCCAGGGCGTATGCGCTTCCTTGTAAAGGTCGTGGAGTTGCCGTCCGTTCCACAGGCTCTGCGGATCGTCGATCATGAAATCGGGCCGCCGGCTGTCCAGCGTGATCGTATCCGCCGTGTAGGTCTGGAACTTCAGGCAGTCGACGCCGCATTGCGCCGCCTGCCGGACGATCTCGAGCGCGCGCTCCTTGGAGCCGTTGTGATTGCCCGACATCTCGGCGATGACGAAAGGCTCGGCATCCTGTCCGATGACACGGGTTCCGATCCTGATCGGCTGGGCCATTTCTACTCTCGCTCACTGCGTTGGGATATTTCAACCGGGGACCAGAAGAACAGATCTGGCGCAAAGGGACGATAGCCTGCCTTTGCGAAGAGGCTATGCGATGCCGTATTTCCTGGCAAGATACGGGCTATCTGGATTTCCTGGGGATGTCGGCGTTGCAGTTCTTGCAACGCGCGCAGTGCCACGCCGCACCCGTAAAACTCCGGTGCGGTCACGATTGAGACCTCTCGACAGCGATGGGACGGCGTTCCGGCCGGGGCGGGGCAATCGCTCTTGTCGAGACGCACGATGCCGGCCGCAAATGCCATCTGCTTCGGCGATGTAGAAGCTGCAGTCGTCATCGGAGAGCTTCTGGTCGAGCCAATTCAGATGATCTTTCCATGCGGTACGGCTGGGTTCACGGCAAAACGGCGGGTCGCAGGGTCGCTCTGCCACTCATGCATCAAGCGGGCGTCCTCCATCCGCGCCGGCCTGAGGGCAAGGTGGCCGGAGCGTATGCGCGGAGCAAGTCCGGCCGAGATCGCGCGGGTCACGCCCCGTCCGTCGACCAGGTCGCGTGCCGTCATGCTCAAGGAAGCGAGTTGATCGGATGGCAGAAGCGGTTCAACGATCTCTCGTCCCCAGCTTGCCGGATCGACCTGCGGGTCGAAAATGCCGCCGTCGATCGCGGCTCCGTGTCGGCGAGCGCGCGCGCCACGCCTTTTTGATTGTCCGCGATCACGAGCATGACGCTCGGCAGGCCGAGGCAGCAGCGCTCCCAGGCCGATGAGCCGGCCGCGCCGACGGCAAGGTCCATTCGTGACAGGAAGCCTGCCATGTCGCGGATGTCGCGATGGATTTCAAGCCGGGGGCCAAAGGCTGCACGGCGTTCCTCCAGCCGGGCCCCATGCGGATAGGCGGCGCCGACGAGGACATGCAGCGTCAACCCGTGCGCTTGCGCAAGCGGGGCTAGGCCGTCGATAACCCAGCCGGTCGCGTCCGGCTGGTCCGCCCCGCCCATGTTGATCAGCACATGGCGCGCGGGCCGGCCTCGCGCATAGGCGGCGTCACGAGCGGCAAGGGTTTGCGGGCGCAGTTCGGCAAAGTCCGGTCGCAGCAGCGCGAATTCCGCCCCAACAAGGCACGTACAGCCATCGGGCACCCGCCCGCGATAGGCGTCGGCGCTCTTTGAAAGCGTCGAATCGACCACCACATCGCCGATGTGGGGACGGTCGAGGTCGTCGATGCACAGCATCGCAACGCCCGGAAATTCCGCCCGCACGATCTCTTCCCATTTCCGATCGAGCCATAATGGTCGACGACGAGCAAGGCGGGGGCGCCAAGATCCGTTGCCCGCGCCCATGCGCATGTCGCTTCCGCATCATGCGCCTGCGTGGTGCCGAGCCAGAGACCGTAGTCGCCCTGCTCGGGCAGGGGTGCTGGACCGTCCGCTGGCAACAGGTGCACGTCGTGTCCGGTCCGACGAAGGAGATCGGCAAGACCCGGATGCAGGGTGCGGCTGACGAAGGTCGCGCGGAAGCCCCGGCGCGCCAGGGCATCCGCCAGGGTCAGGCAGCGCATGACGTGGCCGGTGCCCATGCGGGCCGAACCGTCGACGCGGAAAAGGGCCGTTGGTAACCTCACGACCCCTCGTCCTGCTGGAGCAGCCGGAAGAGCTTTTCTGCGAAGGCCCAGTCGTCGGGCGTGTCGATGTCCTGCGCCCTTGCGCGGTCGACCGGGTAGATTGCAGCCGTCGGCCCCAGCAGCGGCCGTCCGGCCCGCAGCGCTTCCGGGCGACACCAGTAGAACTGGCCGGCGTCGTGATAGGCGGGTTCCAGGTCCTGCGAGCGGGTCCCGGTGTGTTCCGGATGGAAGAGTTCGACCCGGTCGCCGTCTTCCTGAGCGCCCGCTGGATCGGGTAGGCGAACTCCACGCCGGCGAAGACATAATCCGCTTTGCTGTCGACAAGCTGATCCCAGGCCCTGTCCAGATCCACCGGGCGGACAAAGGGCGCGGTCGCATAGAGGCACAGAAGCGCGTCCACCCGCTCTGCGCTTTCCGCCTCGATCCGCTCAAGGGCGTCGACGAGGACGGGAAGCGTTCCGGTCATGTCGTCGGAGAGGTCGGCCGGGCGCATGAACGGCACCTCGGCACCGGCTGCGCGTGCGACATCGGCGATCTCCGCGTCGTCGGTCGAGACGGTCACGCGATCGACGTTGCTGCTCGCCAGTGCTGTGGCGATGGAACGCGCGATCATCGGCACGCCGTGAAACGCACGGATGTTCTTGCGCGGGATTCGCTTGGAGCCGCCCCTTGCGGGAATGACGCAGACCTTCATGCAAGCGCGTCCGCAAGCGCTGCGATAACCCGGTCCTGCTGGTCGAAGGTCATGCCGTGGAACATCGGGATCGAGATCGAGCGTGCGTAATAATCCTCGGCCTGCGGGCAGTGTCCGGGCCGAAAGCCGAGTTTCTCGTAATAGGGCTGCAGATAGATCGGGATATAGTGCAGGTTGACGCCGATCCCGCTGGCACGCAGCGCCTCGAAGATCTGCCGGTGCTTGGCCACGTGCCGGTCATCCCTCAGCTGAACGACATAGAGATGCAGCGCCGAACGGGTCCGCGCCGACCGTTTCGGCAAAATGAGCGGCAGGGCGGACAGCTTTTCGTCGTAGCGGTCGGCAAGCTCGTGACGCCGGCTGACGAAGTCTTCGAGCCGCGAGAGCTGGGAGAGGCCGAGGGCCGCCTGCATGTCGGAGATGCGGTAATTGAAGCCGAGGTCGACCTGCTGGTAGTACCAGGGACCGTCCGGCGCCTTGGTCATCAAGGCCTCGTCCCGCGTGATCCCGTGCGAGCGCAGCAGCATCAAGCGTTGCGCGAGTTCGGCGTCCTGCGTCGTGGCGGCGCCGCCTTCGCCTGTCGTGATGATCTTCACCGGATGGAACGAGAACACCGTGATGTCGGAATGGGCGCAGGCGCCCACCGGAGCATTGCCGTCATGCCCGCCGACGGCATGGCTTGCATCCTCGATCACCTTGAAGCCGTAGGTTCTGGCCAGCGCGCCGATTGCCGCCATGTCGCAGGGCAGGCCGCACAGATGCACCGGGATGACGACCTTGGGCAAACGGCCCTCGGCCTTCGCCTGTTCAAGCTTCGCCTCGAGCGCCGTCGCGCTCATGTTGTAGGTCTCCGGGCAGATGTCGACGAAATCCACATCCGCACCGCAATAGAGTGCGGCGTTCGACGAGGCCACGAAGGAGACCGGCGACGTCCAGACGAGGTCGCCCGGGCCGACGTCGAGCGCAAGGCAGGCGATGTGGAGCGCAGCGGTTGCCGAACTGACCGCGATGCAATGATCGGCGCCGACCGCATTGGCGAGTGTCTGTTCGAAGCGGGGGATCGCAGGCCCCTGCGTCAGGAAGTCGGAGCGCAGGACCTCGACAACGGCGTCGATGTCGGCCTGATCGATTGATTGGCGTCCGTAGGGAACGAATTCCATGGATGTGCGGGCCTCGTCGTCTTGGCGGGCGTCTTGCGGGACCACTCCGGCGTCAGCCTTCGAAAGAAGGCCAGATCCGGTGCACACTACACAACCGGGACTGGCAGGAGAACGCCCGCCGTTTCCGATTTGTGGACCGCTGCCCCGAACCACCTTTCTGCGTCGTTCGAGGTCGCAGAAACCCGCCGAAGAATCATGTCCCGGAAAATGTTCCAAAATGCGGCCGGCGCGCAAGCCCGGCCGGAAGGCTGGGGACAATCGACAACCTGCGGCGATTGCGACCGTGCCGGGCCAGCCGCGTAGCCGGAAAATCGAATCGCATGCGAGCGGGTCTGCCCGGGCGGGGCTGCCCGGCCAGGGCTGCATGGGCGCGTCGCCGCGCGGCAGGGCTATCCGATATCGCGCAGGATCCGGTCGGCCAATGAAACGCCGCTGTCGAACCCGCATTCGACGCGCGGCCGCCAAGACACCAGGTCGCCGCCCGGCCAGCAGCGTGCCGTCGGCGATATCGAGAAACGGCCGGCCGAGCGGGACTTGCGTCTTGGCGTAGCGCCAGCGATGGGCGGCAACATGGGAAATCGCGGGACGGAGCCTTTCGGACAGACCCTTCAGGGCGTCCAGCAGCAGGCGGGCGGCGTCCTCGGCCGGAAGTTCCAGATTGGCGCGGCTCCACTCGGGGCTGGCATGAAGCACGAGGCGTTCCGGTCCCGCGTCGCGGGCCGGTTTAGTGCCTTCCGTTGCGATCCACGCAATCGGGCCGCCAGCTTGTGGCCCGGCATCCGGGAGCGTGCCCGGCAACGGCGGGTCTTCAAAGGCGATCATCACCGCCCAGCACGGCGCGATGTCCACGCTGGCGAGCGCTGCGGCGGCCTGGGGAAAATCATGCGTGAGCGCGGCGACCTGCGGTGCCGGCAGGCACAGCGCGACGCGCTCGGCCAGAACCTCCCGCTCGGTTTCGGCGAATGCGAGTTGCCAGCCGTCCTGCGTGCGCTCGATCTTTGTCAGCGTGTGCTGCCCGCGGATCTCCAGCCCTTTGGCGAGCGGACGCACTAGCGACGACATGCCGGGCGTTCCGACATAGCGCCGGTCGCCCCCGGTCGCGTCGGGGAGGTCCCAGCCTGCGGCGGCACCGCCCGCGACGGCGCCGCGCATAAAGGCCGAGAAGGCGGGGCCGCGCGCGGTCGCGAATTGCGCGCCGTGGTCGAAGGTCAGTCCGTCGGGCCCGCGCCGGGTTGCGATCCGCCCGCCAAGCCCACGCGACTTGTCGAAAACGACCGGGGTCATGCCCCGCCGCCGCCAGTCTGGAGGCGCAGGCAAGCCCGGCGATGCCGGCACCGATCACGGCGACAGTTGGCGCGGGAGTTGAAACCATGGAACGAAGTCCTTGCAAGTCGGTATGATGGGTCTGAGCGGCAGGCGAGGGTCAACGGGGCTTACGGCTTGGCCGGTCTATCGGATCGCGACGGCTGGCCGAACCGGGTGCGGCGGGAGGTTGCCTTGCGGCGGGAAACCATTACGTCTATGCCGGACTTCGCGGCAAGTGCCGCGCTTGACCCGAGACCAAGACACTCTGGCTGGAGACGATCCATCAATGGAGCAGTTGAAACTCGCCGCGCTCGACCCGGACGATCTGGCGGTGATTTCCGCGCAGGTGCAGGATGCGGTGCTGAAGGTCGGGGATATCCGTTTCTTTCCCTCCGACCGGCACCTTGTCGTGACCATGAACCGCTTCGCCTGGGATGTGGAAGACGGCAAGCGCGGGCGAAAGCATGAGCGCCGGCGCGCGGCGCTGTCCTTCGCGCGCGTCAGCGACCTGAAGTCGCGCAACATCCGCCAGGATGCCAAGGACGCCGTGCTGTCCCTGCTGGCGGTGGAGTTCGAGGAAGGGGAGGCTCCGGCGGGCCGGGTCAACCTGCTCTTTGCCGGCGGTGGCACCCTGTCCCTTCGAGGTCGAATGCATCGAGGCACAGCTTGCCGATCTGGGCGCGGCCTGGGCGACCGGCAACAAGCCGCATCACGCGCTCGACTGACCCCAACTGACCCCAGATACAACGCCCATTTCGACAGTGAGTTCGGGAGATACCCTTGGCCCTTCGCCTCGCCACCACCGATCCTGATTTTCAGGATCGTTTCCAGGCCCTTCTCGCCAGCAAGCGGGAGGCCTCCGCCGATGTCGATGCGGTCGTGCGCGACATTATCGAGGACGTGCGCGCCAATGGCGATGCAGCCCTTCTCGCCTATACGGAACGTTTCGACCGCCTGCCGGCCGCCTCGGTCGCGGAGCTGACGGTGACGGCGGAGGAGATCGCCGCCGCCCTTGAGAAAATCGCGCCGGAAACGCTGGAGGCGCTGACGCTGGCGCGCGACCGGATCGCCTCGCATCACCAACGCCAGATGCCGAAGGACGACCGCTACACCGACGCGATCGGCGTGGAGCTCGGCTCGCGCTGGACGGCGATCCAGGCGGTGGGTCTCTATGTTCCGGGCGGCACGGCGAGCTATCCGTCTTCCGTCCTGATGAATGCCGTGCCGGCAAAGGTTGCGGGCGTGGAGCGGGTCGTCATGTGCGTGCCGAGTCCCGACGGCGTGCTCAATCCGCTGGTGCTGGCGGCAGCGCATCTCGCCGGCGTCAGCGAGATCTACCGCATCGGCGGCGCGCAGGCGATTGCCGCACTCGCCCATGGAACGCAGTCGATTGCGCCCGTTTCCAAGATCGTGGGCCCGGGCAATGCCTATGTCGCCGCCGCCAAGCGCCAAGTGTTCGGCACCGTCGGCATCGACATGATCGCCGGGCCCGTCCGAGATCCTCGTGGTGGCGGACGGCGAGAACGATCCGGACTGGATCGCCGCCGACCTCTTGAGCCAGGCGGAACATGACGTCAGCGCGCAGTCGATCCTGATTACCGACGACGCGGACTTCGCGAGCGCCGTGGAGCAGGCGGTGGAGCGCCAACTCGCCGTGCTGCCGCGCAAGGATGTCGCGGAGCCGAGCTGGCGCGATTTCGGCGCGGTCATCTGCGTGTCGTCGCTCGACGAGGCGCCGCCGATCATCGACGCTATCGCGGCGGAGCATCTGGAACTTGCCGTCGCCGATCCCGATGCGCTGTTCGACCGCATCCGCAATGCCGGCGCGGTGTTTCTCGGCCGCTACACGCCGGAGGCCATCGGCGATTACGTCGGCGGGTCCAACCACGTCCTGCCGACGGCCCGCTCTGCGCGCTTTTCGTCGGGACTTTCGGTGCTCGATTTCGTCAAGCGCACGTCGATCCTGCGCTGCAACGCGGACAACCTGCGGCAGCTCGGTCCGGCGGCGATGGCGCTGGCCGAAGCCGAGGGCCTGTCGGCGCACGGCCGCTCCGTCGGCATCCGGCTCAATCTCTAGCCGGATCGTGCGGGGCTTCGGCACTTGTCGAAAAGGCCCGGAGCGCGTTAGGTGTTGAGGCAATATCGCGCGCCGCTTCGGGTGTCGCAGCTGACAGGATAACGGGATGACAGCACCGCAGAACGCGACAGGGGGGTCAACCGCGCGTCTTGTCGAGGTCGAACTCGATGAGGGCTCGATCTCGCGGTCGACCCCGGACATCGAGCACGAGCGGGCCGTCGCCATCTACGACCTCATCGAGGACAACGAGTTCGAGCCCGTCGCGGACGAAGCCGGTCCCTACCGCCTCAAGCTGTCCCTGGTCGAGAAACGCCTGATCTTCGCGGTGTCGCGCGAGGACGGCACGCCGGTGGTCACGCACATGCTGTCGCTGACGCCGCTGCGCAAGGTCGTGAAGGACTACTTCATGATCTGCGAGAGCTACTTCGAGGCGATCAAGACGGCGACGCCCAGCCAGATCGAGGCCATCGACATGGGCCGTCGCGGCGTTCACAACGAGGGGTCCCAGATCCTGATGGACCGGCTCGACGGCAAGATACGTGTGGACATGCAGACGGCCCGAAGGCTCTTCACCCTCGTCTGCGCCCTGCACTGGAAAGGGTAGCGGCGGTGACGAGCTCCGGGGCAATACCCGGTGCAGTGCTCTTTGCCTGCGGCATGAATTCCGTACGCTCCCCCATGGCGGCGGCCATCACGGAAAAGCTGTTTCCGCGGCGCATCTACGTGCGCTCCTGCGGCGTGCGCGAGGGCGAGCCCGACCCCTTTGTGGAGGCGGTGATGGCCGAAATCGGCTGCGACCTTGCCAGTCACCGGCCGAAAACCTTCGAGATGCTGGATGAATCGGGCTTCGATCTCGTCGTGACGCTCGCGCCGGAAGCCCATCACAAGGCGCTGGAGATGACACGCACGGAAGCGGTCGACGTGGAGTACTGGCCGACCCCGGACCCGACGCTGGCAACGGGATCGCGCGAGCAGATCCTCGACAGCTACCGCAGCGTTCGCGACATGCTGATGCTGCGCATCAAGAAGCGTTTCGGCTGGGCGCCGACGCCGGGCGGGTGAAGCTGCGCGAGCGCATCTGTGAACCGCGCCGGATGTCGGTCAGACAATCCGTGCCCTGGAAAATCGGAAATCGATCCCGAGCCTGGCCGCCTCGATCGCGTCATGCAGTTGGCCACTCATGAAGATCACCGAATTCAATTTGGGGTCGACCCAAAGATCGGCGCCGTCCAATGCCGATGCCGATACGGCAATGTCCCCGTCTTCCGGTTCTATTGCCCACCAGCGTCGAAAGCCGGTGGTCGGATTCTTCGGCCCCGGGCTGAGCTTTTTGCTCTCTTCCGGCAATAGGCAGTCCTTCTGCGAACCGAAATTGAGAAAATAGGATGGACCATGCAGCCGCGTGGTCTTGTCCATTTCGTAGATCGGGAACTCCACGAGCTCGCCCTCGCCGAGATCGAACTCCTTGAGCAACTCGGCAAGCTTCCCCTTGACGCAGAAAAAACCGTCGACGGCGAAAAGGTCCTTCACCCGGGACCAGCGTTTCGGATCGAACACATAGGCCGCCTCAACGAATTCATCCCGGCGAAGTTTTTCACCCCGCGCATGACGATTGAAGCGCTTGGCTTGTTCTTCTGTGGGCGTACCCATCTCGAATTTCGGCGGCGCCCAGTCCTGGCCGTAGTGCTTCTCCCGAATCCCCGGCTTGTCGAAAAGCCGGGAATTGCTGCCAACGGTGCTGACCCAGATTTCGCCCGGCATGTCACTCTCCCCAAGGCGCGCATCGCGTGGCGTGCGGCGTTTGCACCCTCTGGTTTCATGGATCGCGCGTTCGCGCAACCGTTCGCACGACCATGAGAGATGCCCTTTGCGAGAGCGATGCGAACCGCCGCGCGGGGCCGCGCGCGGCCCCTTTTTGTCGCGTGAAACTGCCTGTTTCCTTTCTGGGTGCGATCCGCTAGGTTCGCCGCCACATCTGGCAGAATAATCAGGAACCCATATGGCCAAGGAAGAAGTCCTCGAATTTCCGGGGGTGGTTACGGAACTGCTCCCCAATGCGACCTTTCGCGTCAAGCTCGAGAACGAGCACGAGATCATTGCCCACACCGCTGGCCGCATGCGCAAGAACCGCATTCGCGTCCTCGCCGGCGACCGCGTTCTCGTGGAGATGACCCCTTACGACCTCACCAAGGGTCGCATTACCTACCGTTTCAAGTGATCGCATTCGTTGCGGCCGGGCGTGCCGGCCGCCCGGATCGAGAGACCGCGAGCCGATGACCGCCTCCGACACCTCCATCGTCACAGATCGCCCGACGCTGGTGCTGGCGTCCGGATCGCCGCGCCGGCTGGCGCTGCTCCAGCAGATCGGCATCGACCCGGACACGCTGCTTCCCGCCGATATCGACGAGACGCCGCGCCGCGCCGAGACCCCGCGCGCGCTCGCCCAGCGGCTTGCGCGCACCAAGGCCGAGGTGGCGCGCCGTGCGGCTGACCGGGTGGAGGCCAATGTCGACGGTCTCGTGCTGGCGGCGGATACGGTGGTCGCGGTCGGGCGGCGCGTCCTGCCCAAGGCGGAAACGCAGGACCAGGCCGAAGCCTGTCTTCAGCTCCTGTCGGGGCGCGGGCACCGCGTCTATACGGCGATCTGCGTGAGCGCGCCGAAGGATGTCATCCGCCAGCGCCTGGTGGAAACCCGCGTGCGGTTCAAGCGGCTGTCGCGCGCCGAGATCGCGGCCTATCTCGCAAGCGGCGAATGGCGCGGCAAGGCCGGCGGCTACGCGATCCAGGGTCTTGCCGGCGCCTTTGTCGTCAAGCTCACCGGCTCCTATTCCAATGTGGTCGGCCTGCCGCTGCACGAGACCGCGAACCTGTTGGGCGGGTTGAAATATCCGGTCCACGAGACCTGGCGCGACCCCGCCCGTATTCGCCCCTGAGGCGGATGGAGAGCGCTGGCCGACCCGGATTTCGGCTTGGCCTCGCGCGCCAATCCCTGCCATAAATCCTGAAAAGATATGCATGTCGCATGCGGGAAACTCGCGTGCGCTTGCGGCACTGTTCAGGGGGGCAGGCATGAACATGGCAGCGTGGCTTGCGCGGGCCGGAAGGGCGAGGGTCGACCTTCCGGCGCTGGCGCGCGAGGGAACGGTTGTTGCGACCTATTCCCGCTTTGCCGAAAACGCCGCGCGCCTTGCAAGCGCCCTGCGCGGCCCGCTTGGCCTTGCGCCCGGCGACCGCGTGGCGATTGTCGCCAAGAACTCGCCCCACTATCTGGACGTGCTTTACGCGATCTGGTGGGCGGGGCTTGCCGCCGTTCCGGTGAACGCCAAGCTGCATGCGGCCGAGATCGGCTGGATCCTTGAAAACTGCGGCGCACGGCTTGCCTTTGCCGGCAGCGGGCAGGACGCGGAAATCGGCGCCTATGCGCCCGACACCCTGCGCGAGATCGTGACGATCGACGGTCCGCTGTATCGCAGGATGCTGGAGGCGGAGCCCGTTCCGCCAGCGACATGCGCGCCTGACGATCTCGCCTGGCTGTTCTACACCTCCGGCACGACGGGCCGTCCGAAGGGCGCGATGCTCAGTCACCGCAACCTGATGGCCATGAGCCTCGCCTATCTGAGCGATGTCGATCCGACGTCGCCGGGCGACACGCTGCTCCATGCCGCGCCGATGAGCCACGGATCGGGCCTCTATGCCATGGCGCATGTTGCCCGCTTCGGCGTCAACGCGATCACCGCGTCGGGCGGCTTCGAACCGGCCGAGGTTTTTGACGAGATCGCCCGCACGCCGGGGCTCTCGATGTTCGCCGCACCGACCATGATCAAGCGGCTGACCGACCATCCGGTCGAGACGCCGGTCGGCAACATCCGCACGATCATCTGGGGCGGTGCGCCGATGCATGTGGCGGATGCGATCCGCGCCATCGACCGCTTCGGCCCGCGCTTCGCCCAGATCTACGGCCAGGGCGAAACCCCGATGACCACCACCGTGCTGTCCAAAGCCGATATCGCCGACCGTGACAACCCGCGCTGGCGCGAAAGGCTCGGCTCCGCGGGGATCGCCAACAGCGCCGTCGAGGTGCGCATCGACGGGGCCGGTGATGCGCCGGGCGTCAGCGGCGAGATCCTGGTGCGCGGCGATACGGTGATGCGTGGTTATTGGGGAAACCCGCAAGCAACCGCCGAGACGATCCGCGAGGGGTGGCTGCACACGGGCGATGTCGGGGCCTTCGACGCGGACGGCTATCTGACGCTGATGGACCGCTCCAAGGACGTGATCATCTCCGGCGGTACCAATGTCTATCCGCGCGAGGTGGAGGAGGTGCTCCTCGCCCATCCCCAGGTCCATGAGGTCTCGGTGATCGGCCGGCCGGATCCGGAATGGGGCGAGAGCATCGTCGCCTATTATGCGGGCGAAGCGGAGCCGTCGGCGCTGGATGCCCTGTGCCTGGAGCGGATCGCCCGCTTCAAGCGGCCCAAGGCCTATGTGCGGGTGGAGGCGTTGCCGAAGAACAACTACGGCAAGATCCTGAAGACGGACCTGCGGGAGATGGACCGTCGGGCGCATGCCGATAGCGGGGAGGAGACGCAGCAATGACGAAACGTCTGGAGAACAAGGTCGCGCTGGTGATCGGTGCCGGTTCGAGCGGGCCCGGCTGGGGCAACGGCAAGGCGGCCGCCGTTCTCTTCGCCCGCGAGGGCGCGAAGGTCGTCTGCGCCGACATCAGCGAAAAGGCGGCACAGGAAACCCGCGACATCATCCTGTCGGAAGGCGGCGAGGCGGTTGCGACCGGCTGCGACGCCACCGTCTCCGCCGATGTTGCCAGGACCGTTGCCATGGCGCGCGACACCTACGGCGGGCTCAATGTCCTCGACAACAACGTCGGCATCGCCGAGGTCGGCGGCGTCGTGGAACTGGCCGAGGAGGAATGGGACCGGGTCAACGCGGTCAATCTCAAGAGCGTGTTCCTGGCGATGAAACACGCCATCCCGGCGATGGAGGCAAGCGGTGGCGGCGCCATCGTCAACATTTCCTCCATCGCCTCGATCCGCTACACCGGCGTTGCCTATTCCACCTATTATGCGACCAAGGCGGCGGTGAATCATTTGACCAGCACCACGGCGGTGGAGTACGCCGCGCGGGGCATCCGCGTGAACGCGGTCCTGCCGGGCCTGATGAAGACGCCGATGGTGGAACACGCGACGAGGCTGGCGGATGTCTATTCCGACGGCGACGTCGAGGCGATGTGGAAGAAGCGCGATTCCCAGGTGCCGATGGGCCATATGGGCGACGCATGGGACGTGGCGCATGCGGCACTCTTCCTGGTCAGCGACGAGGCGCGCTATATCACCGGACATGCTCTCGTCGTCGACGGGGGCATTACCCTGAAGTACAGCTGAGGCGCGGACGCTCCGCGCCGGACGATAGCCGGAGTTTCAAGACGCATGACCGACAAGCGACCTTCTTCCGACACGCCGCGTCGGGCACGGCCCTGCCCGGAATGCAGCAAGCTGTCGGTGGAGCCGTTTTATCCGTTCTGTTCCAAGCGCTGCTCGGACGTCGACCTGAACCGCTGGCTGTCGGGCAGCTACAGCGTGCCGGTCGTCGAGCTGGAGCCGGAGGATCTCGCCGAGCTCGAGGCGCGCCAGAACGCGGAGGATTCCGACCGCATGTGATCTCCGTCACCCCCGCTGGCGCGAGCGGGACCTAGACTACCCCAACGTAATCGGCGAAGGTTCCTTCGCACCAAAGGCCAATTGCGAGCGTCAGGAGCGCCCGGTCATGCCCAGTCTCAGTCATTGGTTTTGTCTTCTCGCCGGCATCGGCCTGGCGATCGGAACGGTTCCGAATGCCGGGGCACAGGACCGCGTCGGTGTGGCAAGTGCGGTGAACCAGAGCGCGCAGAGCCAGATCGGTGGCGGTCCGCTGAAGACGGTCCGCATCGGCAAGGACGTCTTCCACAACGAGCGCATTCGCACCGGCGGCGAGGGACGGGTGCAGGTTCTCCTGGCGGACGGATCCAACTTCATGGTCGGTCCGAACTCGAGCCTGACCATCGACAGCTTCGTCTATCGGCCGCAGGACGGGCAGGGTGAGCTGATCGCCACCTTCGGGCGCGGCGTGGCGCGGTTTGTCGGTGGCAAGGTATCCAAGGCGCGCGGCGGTGTGACCATCAACACCCGACAGGGCACCATCGGCATTCGCGGCGGCATGGCGGATCTCTTCGACCGCGACGGAACGACGGTCTATTCCTTCCTCTTCGGCAAGGGCCTGACGTTCCGGTCGTCCGGCGGCAACACTTTCAGGGTCTACAGACCCGGTTTCGCGATCTTCCCGACCGGATCCGGCGCACGCACGGGAAGGATGCCGCAAACGATCGTCGCGGCCATTAACCGGCTTCTGACCGGCGAGGCCCGCGGTGGCAGCCGGCTGACACAGGCGCAGCGCAACCGGCTGACGGGTCTCAACTCCGGCTTGCCGCCGGTGCCGGGTCAGCCGATTCCCGGGCCGGTGATCGTGTCGGGCGCCGGCGAGGTTCCCGGCCGCCTGCTCGACACCGGATTTGCGAACTCGGTGCTGCTCAAGTCCAGCAATACGATCTGCTACTACGCCTGCTGATTTGCCTTTGCGGCAATCGTGCAAACGTCACGGGATCTTCGCCCCGGCTTTGTTGCCAAGGTCAGGGCGAGGTGGCAGTGTCATGGTTCCATGCAAAGCGTATGGAAGTGTGATGGCTGCGCGCGATGCGGCGACCGGGAGTGGACGGCGATGACGGGACGTGTTTTGGGGTGGGGCGTTCTTGCGCTCGGGTTGGCGATCGTGCCGGCGCAGGCGGAGTATTCGCTGACGATCTTGCATATCAACGATCTGCATTCGCGTCTGGAGCCGATCAACAAATACGATTCCACCTGTTCGCCGGAGGACGACGCCAAGGGCGAATGCTTCGGCGGCGTCGCCCGCATCAAGGCCAAGATCGACGAGCGCCGCGCGGCGCTCTCGGAAGCCGGGCGCAATGTGATCACGCTCGACGCCGGCGACCAGTTCCAGGGATCGCTGTTCTACACCACCTACAAGGGGGCGGCCGCCGCGGAGTTCATGAACGCGATCGGCTTCGACGCCATGGCCGTCGGCAACCATGAGTTCGACGATGGTCCCGACGGCTTGTCGGCCTTTCTCGACAAGGTGGATGTGCCCGTGCTCTCCGGCAACATCGACGTCGAGAACGAGCCGGCGCTAAAGGGCAAGGTCTCCGGAACGCTGGTCCTGACCGTGGGCGACCAGCGGATCGGCCTGGTGTCGACGCTCGCGGAAGACACGGTCGACACCTCGTCTCCCGGCCCCAACGTCGGGTTCTTTTCGGCGGAAAGCTACCTCAAGGGCGCGGTGGAAGGACTTCAGGCCGCAGGCGTGAACAAGATCATTGCGGTGACGCATATGGGATTGCCGCGTGACATGCAGATCGCCTCGCGGGTGCCCGGCATCGACGTGATCGTCGGCGGTCACTCCCATACCCTGCTGTCGAACACCAACGACAAGGCCGCCGGACCCTACCCGGTGCTCGTGCAGAACCCGGTCGGCCGGCAGGTGCCCATCGTTCAGGCCTATGCCTACGGCAAGTTCCTCGGCGAGATCGAGGTCGTATTCGATGACGACGGCAATGTGGTCTCCGCAAACGGCAACCCTGTGCTTCTCGATGCGTCCGTGGCCGCCGACAAGGCGGTTGCCGCACGGGTGGCCGAACTCGGCAAGCCGCTCGAGGAGCTGAAGGCCAAGGTCATCGGCGACACCACCGCGGCGATCGACGGATCCCGCGACAGCTGCCGCTCCGGCGAATGCGCGATGGGCAATCTGGTCGCGGACGCCATGCTGGAGCGCGTCCGGGCGCAAGGCATCGACATCGCGATCCAGAACGGCGGCGGATTGCGGGCCTCCATCGAGGCGGGCGAGGTGACGATGGGCGAGGTGCTGACGGTGCTGCCCTTCCAGAACACGCTCGCAACCTTCCAGCTGAAGGGTCGCGACGTGATCGCCGCGCTTGAAAACGGCGTGTCCCAGGTGGAAGACGGCGCCGGCCGCTTTCCGCAGGTGGCCGGACTGCGCTTCAGCTGGACCCGCGCCCGGCCGGCCGGCGAGGGCCGCATCATCAAGGCCGAGGTGTTCCAGGACGGAGCCTGGGTGCCGCTCGATCCGGAAAAGACCTATGGCGTCGTGTCCAACAACTACATGCGCGGCGGCGGGGACGGCTACCGGGTGTTCGCCGATGCGGGCATGAATGCCTATGACTACGGTCCGGGCCTCGAGGAGGTTGTCGCCGACTACATCAGCGACATCCAGGGCGGCTATGCCCCCTTCACCGACGGTCGCATCCGTGAGGTCGAATAGGGGCGCGAACGCAAGCGGGTCCCGCTTGTGGTGTTGCTGCAACAGAGGCCGGAAAACGCGGATCCTGCACGTCGAGGTGCAGGACGTGACGCTGCGTCTCCCTTAGGTTTGGCAGTCGAGCGGGTCTGGCCCGTCATGCAGGCAGGCCAGACCCGAAAAAGGAGGGGCGTGTTGTGCTGAGGCGCCATCTGTTGTCTGTCGTGCCGGGTCTGGCGCCCGCCCGCAGGGCTGTGCGGGCGGCGTTGCTGGTCGCTGCCGCGCTCACCCTCGCACAGGCTGCCTCCGCCCAGGGAATGGACGAACGGGCGGCTTTGGAAGCCCGTCAGGAGGCCTTGCTGTCGGCGATGCTCGCCGATCCGCAGGATCTGGACACGGCCTTTGAGCATGCGGCCGTCTCGGTGCGCCTCGACGACTATGAGGCCGCGGTCGGAACGCTGGAGCGCATCCTGGTCATGGCGCCGCAGAGCCCCGCCGTGCTCCTGGAACTCGGCGTTCTCTATTACCGGCTCGGATCCTTCGAGACTGCCCGTATCTACCTTCAGCGCGCGGAAACCACGCCGAGCGCCTCGTCCGATGTGGTGGAGGCGGCACGCCAGTTCCAGGCCGCCATCGTGACGGCCGAAGATCCCCTCAAGGTGTCGGGCATCGTCACCACGGGCGTGCGCTATCAGAGCAATGCCACCGCCGGCCCCGGCGAACGCATCGTCCGGCTCGGCGGAAGCCTGGTTCTTCTGTCCGACACCGTGATCGGCCAGCCGGACTGGAATGCCTTTGTCGCCGGAAATGTGCATGTAAGCTACGATCTCGGCAACCAGGGCGACCTTCTGGAGGCCGACATCCTGTTTTACGGCGATCGCTATCTCGACACCGGTCGGCTGAACAGCGAGATGGCCGAGATCACCTTCGGACCCTCGTTCAACCTGGCGCGCTTCGACATCGACGATGCCCGTTTCGGTGTCTACGGCATCGTCAACGGTATCCGGCTGAACGGCGGCAACTACTCCGGGACGCTTGGCGCGGGTGCGCGCCTGGCGATCCAGCCGTCATCGCGTTCCACGGTCAATGCCAAGATCGAATACCGGCACAACTGGTTTCGCGACAGCGCCACCTATCAGACCGTCAGCAACCGCAACGGCTACGAGATCTCCGGCCGCCTGTCGCAGGTGTTTGCGCTTGATGACACATGGTCGCTGCGGGCCGCATTTCTGGGTGGTTTCGAAAATGCCAAGGCGTCCTTCGAAACCAACTGGCATGCCGGTGGCGGCCTTGGCGTGACCTATCGGTTCGCATCGCCCGTCGAGCGCCTGGAAGCGCCCTGGATGATCGATCTGGATGTAGGCTATCTGCACCGCGCCTATGACGCGCCGGATCCCTCGGTCAGCCCGACGCTGGCGCAAACGGACAATGAGGGCTGGGTGCGCGGGGCGCTGGGCGTGCCGCTGCGCGCCGATATCCTCTTGTCCGTCTCTGCCGAATACCGCCGGGTCCAGTCCAACTACCAGACCCGCGACTATTCCAATACGACGGGGATGCTCAGCGTTTCCAAGGTCTTTTGAGGGGGCGGCGCCGCGGCGCGGCGCAGGAATTTTCAGCGGCGCCATAGATGCGTGAGGGGGCTGACGGTGGAGGTCGATCACCGAGACCGCGGCTTTGACGGGCGGCGAAACCGCCGCGCGATCTGCTTGTGCAAAACTTCGTGGTGGCAACTGGACACGCCCGTTTTCAGCCTCTATAAGACCGGCACTTCAAGGCGTTCGCCCATGGGCGATCCGCTTGGCCCAGGTAGCTCAGTTGGTAGAGCAGCGGATTGAAAATCCGCGTGTCGCTGGTTCGATTCCGGCCCTGGGCACCACTTACCCCATTGAAATCGTTATAAGTCTTTTCGGGTGGCATCGTTGTCGCCCCTCGGTTTGACAGGATTTTCAATCCGGTTTGACAGTTTGTGTTCGCCGAGCGTTCACGGCGGTTTCGAAAATGGCGCCCACGTCCCCCATCCTTCGGCGAAGGTCGGCGGTTTTGCTGTAGTGCCGGGCCATGTCCTCGGTCTTCTGCCCGAGCGCATCGGCAATGGTGCGATCATCGCAGCCGGCTTCGCGAAGGATCGTCGCCACGGTGTGACGCAAGCCGTAGAGCGTAAGACCGGGTTGCACCTTGCCGGCGTCCTCCAGGCTGCGGCGCAGCGTCGTCCAGGAGGCCCGAAAGCCGGAGACCGTCCAAGGGCGGCCTTTCGAGTTGGCGCAAAGCGTCAAGGCGTCATGTGCCGGTGCGGCGTCCAGGATGTGTTGCAGCGGCTCGATAACCGGCCAATAGACCGGCGCGCCGGTCTTGGAGCGTTCCGTTGCAATGGCGCCGTTCTTGAAGAAGGTGCGGGGCAGGGTGAGCGCGTCTTGCGGTCCCAGGCCGGTGAACATCATAAGCCCGAGCGCCGGCAGCATTTGCGCGGGGGCAGCCTCTAGCACCGCATGCCGTTCGGCATCGCTCCAGGGGCGGTTCGGCATGGGCGCGCCGCGCTTGCGCCTGATGCCGCGCACACCAAGTGCGGGGTTCTCCTTTACGAAACCGCGCTCCTTACCCCAAGAGAACAGCAGGGACAGAACCTGTTTCACATAAGTGCCGAAGCGCGTGCCCCGTTTCACTTCGGCCCGGTCGCGGATCTTGACCACCAGCGGCGAAGTGAATTTCGCGAGTTCCGTGTCGCGGATCGGGTAGAGGTAATCGAACACCCTTTGATAGTCGGCGCGGGTGCGCGGTGCCTTTTCCATGAAATCAGGGCTGGCGCGGTATTTCTCAATGAGTTTTCCGAGGGTACCGGGCTTGGGTTCGCCAACGTTAGCGAGTGCGTCGGTGATGCGCTGGCACTCTGCGAAGAAGGCAGCCGATCCAAGCGGCGCTCTGTCCAGGTCGACCTTTTGCCGGGTCTTGCGGTGGTAGCACCGCCATTTCCCGAAACGATCCTTGAAGATCTGGAAGCCGCGCACGCGCACCACGCTCATGGGTCAGCCCAGCTTGTCGAGAATGGCGTCGTCGCTTTCGGTCGCCCCTGCCTTGAGCTGGTCAAGCCATGCATCCAGGTCGTGCGTGTCCCAAAGGCGCGCGCCGTTCGGCATCGCCACCGGCGTGACGGGACAAAGCCCCTCAAATGCACTGGATGCAATACCGCAATAGCTCGCGGCAGCGCTCTTCTTGAGCATTCGGAACGGTGAAGATTCGACCTTGAGAAGAGTCCTGTTCATGTTTCCAGCTCCGTTGATGTGAATGCGGCCTGCGCGAGCCTGGACATGGATCACCAGCGGCGGCAGGCATGCGCTTGAGGCGGGGCCGCACCACCCTCGGACCCCGCCGCTAGATCGCGTGTCCGGTGATAAGGATGCGGCCGACAGTTGCCGCCGTGGCGGCGGCGACAAGCGCCGTCCCGATACGCAGGTTGCCGGTCGCGGTGGCGGTGACCACCTTGCTGGTTTCGTCCCAATATGCCGGCGCACCGGCCGTGAGGGCCGCTGTGGCGTCCTTCGCCAGGTCATAGACCCCGTTGGTGGCGATCTCGACTTCCGCGCCTTCCGCTGCCGTTGTGGTGGCGACGCCGAAGAGGTGATCCACAAGCACGCCATTTCCGGAGGCAAGGCCGCCGGCGGGCGCAATGACGGTGACGTAGTTCCCAGGCTGCACGAAGTTCTTCATGGTCATGTGCCTTTCGAAGAGTTGATGTAGACCACGCGAGCCGGGGGCTTCCCGCGCGCGTGGGCAATTCGCCGTTCCAGCGCGGCAATCGCGCTCGCAAGCTCGGCATCGCTTTTGATCTCGGTTTCGAACTCGTCGTATTTCACGCGCCGGTCGCCGCCTTCGCGAAGCCCGCGAAGGCGTTCAAGCCGTTCTTCTAGCGTCGCAAGATCTTCGGCCATCACGCGCCCGCGTTCATGTACCAGCCGCGCCAGTCGAGAAACGAAGCGCCGTAGTCGAGACGCACCTTGACTTCCACCCCGTCGACCTCAAAGCCGGCGCGGCTTTCCGTCTGCGGTCCTTCCGACCCCATCAGATAGGCATATTCCAGTCCTTCGACTGTCGCCGGATCGGCGGCGACGTACCAGCGGTTCACGTCATAAAGGCGGGCTTCCACCACCAGTTCCAGCTTTCCGCCGAAGACGTTCACGTCGTCGGTTCTGGTCGGCTGGATGGTGGCAAGGATCTCTTCCGCTGTGGTCTCCAGCTCCGGCGGCACCACCAGGAACTTCGGGGCAATCGAGATCGCCCGTCCGTTGATGCCGGTCTGCCGTCGCATCGCGAGACGTGCGGCCGACAGCGTTTCCTTGGAGATCGCTGCGCCAACCCCGGCGAGGTTGCCGTGATCGGCATGGAAGACCGCCTTGCCATCGCCCATGTTCGGACCGACCCCGCCTGCCATGGTGAGAAGGTCAACCAGGAACTGCGCCTCGAACTCCGAAGATGCCAGGCCGAGTTTGCCGGCCAGGTCGGTGAAGGCCCCAAGGTCGTCGTTGATCAGCGCTTGCCGTGTCAGGCCGACAATCGTGCCATAGGTGCCGATGGCATAGGTTTCCTTGGCCTCGACAAATCCGGAACTCTTGAACTCGCCGTGTTCGTTCACCTTCTCCAGCTTCGCCATATCGGCGGCCTGCACCTTGGTCTTGGCGCGAAAGTCGTTGTGGCTGGTCTGACGGGCAAGCCGTTTCAGCGTGGCCGGTGCAGCCTGATAGGCGGTCCGCAAGATGCGGTTCGCCGTGTCGGCGAAGATCGCGGGGAAATCGCTGGTGGAGTGCAGCGCGCGGGTAATCGTGTCGGCCGGCGCAAGTCCGGTCGTGGAAACGCCCGACCGCTGCAGGCAATCGCGGGCCATGTCCAGCGTGGTCATGCCGGAGAAGACGCGGGCCTGTTCGGACAGCTCGTGCGCGGGGTTCACCCGTGTGGCATAGACCGCTTCGCCCATCCGCGTGGCGAGCGTGGCCGGGTCGTCGTGGTGCACCATGCCACTGGAGCGCGCCACCGGTGCCCGCTCCCGCGTGGTGCGCATGGTCTCGAGTGCCGCGGCGCGGGCCTCTTCGTCGCTTGCCCCGCGGTCGATCAGCTCGTTTGCCCAATCGTCCCCCAGGGAGAAGGTTGCGGCAAGCGCCCGGATCTCCTGATTGAGGGCTGCGCGCGTGGTGGGCTGCGGGGACGTTGTCGTGGTGGACGCCGGGGGCGCGGCCGGCGTGGTCTGCGGTTCGGGCATTTCCGTTCCTCTTGTGCGGGCGGCCGGGTCGGCTCCGACTGCCACAAGGCTGACTTCACGTAGCTCCCAACTGGTGACGGTGCGGACCCTCGCGCCCGTGTTCGGGTCCTTGCCGTCGTGCCAGCTCTTGGGGAGATAGCCGACCGAAACATTGCGGATGATTCCGTCGCGCACATCCGCCCAAATGGCTTCATGGCGCGGGGAAATTCGAACCTTCACCACCAGCTTGCCGGCCTCGAAACGCGCGGCGAGCACGACGCCGAGAACGCTTTCCAGCCCGTCTTGGCGGTGACTGTCGAGAAGCGGCATTCCCTCCAACCGGGTCAGGTCGATGGCGTTTGCCGAGACCTCCAGAACCTCGGTGAATGGGCCGACCGTATCGCGGCGGGTGACGCCGGCACCGGTGGAGGCGATCAGCTCCACCGTGCGGGCCTTTTCATCGACGCTTGCCGGCGTGAAGCCGGTGCGCATGAGCACGGGTGCGTTCATTCCGCTGCCTCCTGTTCGTCCGGTTGCGGAGCTGCCGGCGGAGTGGCGGCACGGGCGATTCCGAGCCGGGCCAGCCGCTCTTCATCGGCGGCGATTTCAGCGTCCACGTCTTCCGCGTCGTAGCCGCGTTCGGCGATGACTTCGGAGCGCGAGCGCAGCCGGTTGTTGAGGGCGATTTCTGCTGCCCTGGCGTCTTTCTCAGGGTCCACCCAGGGCCAGGCCGGCGGAAGCCATTTCACGGCCTCGATGCCCGCGCGATCGCTCTGGTAGCTTGCCGCCGGAATCTCGCCGGTGAGCACCTGGTGGCGGATAAACTGATGCCATACCGGGCGGCACAGGCCGAAGATCATCACATGATGCTGGATCGACTGGCAGAAACGGCGGAACTCCAGCAGCGCCGCGCGAGCCGATGAATAGTTCACCTGGCTGTAGTCGCCGGTCGCCTGTTCGTAGGTGACATTCGTTCCGGCGGCGATCATCCGGTATGTGCTGGTCGAAAGCGCGCCCGCGCCGCCCTGGTCGGGAACGTCGGGAAACTCCACGGACTTGCCGGGCGGCAGGGGGATCAGCGCACCGGGTTCAAGTCCCGCCTGTTGCGTGCTCCCCGATTGCTCGCCGTCATAGACCGAGCTGCCGTCCGGGTCGGTGATGAAGCCCGCGTGAAGCGCCGCGACCTTGGCGCGCATCAAAAGCGCATCGTTGAGCGCATCCAGTTCGCGCGCCGGCAGTAGCACCGGGGCAAACCACGACAGACCGCGCACCTGTCCCGGCATCATCGCCCGGAACAGGTGGATAACGTCGCTCGCCGGCATCCGCACGGGCGCTTGCTGGATACCGGCGAGCGTATCGCCAGGCGCTGCCCGGCGAATGTGATAGGCGATGATGCGCCCCGCACCGTCGAACTCGACACCCTGATAGATCGCCGGGCCGTATTCGCTCCCTTGCGTCTTGGAGCGGTCGAGTTGTTCCGGATGCAGCCTGCGAAGTTGCGGCGCACCCGTGTCGGGATCGGCGGTGAAGATGAACAGCGCTTCGCCGAAGGTGGCGAGATCGCGCACGCCGTGTTGTTGCAGGCCGTAGAAGTCGGTTCGACCGTCCGCGTCGGCATTATCGGTCCACCGGTGGAATCGCTTGTGGAGTGCGCGCCGTGTCGCCTCGTCTTCGTGCTGGGATCGCGGCTTGATGCCGTCGCCGGCAATGTTGGTTGCCAGGCTTTCGGTGATCCGCACCCCTGTCGGGTTGTTCAAAGCGAAGTGCATTGCCCGTGCCGAGACCGTCGCTGCCATCCCATGCAACGTTCCGGCGCTGGCGATGGTCGGCGCATCCCGCCAGCGGCGACCGCCGCCGCCCGCGTCGAGCGAGCGTTTCGGGAAAACAGCATCCAGGATGCGGCGGGAAAGGGGGCGCATGGGTCAGGCCTTGTGGATGATCGGGCCAATGTCGAGGCCGATCTCTGCAGCCCGCGCGTGGATCTGTCGAAGAATGCGCGACACGTTCACCATGGCGATGCGGTAGATATGTTCGGCTGGCCGGAACCCGTTGACCTCGTAGTTGTCCAGTGCGTGCACCAGCTCTTCGCGGGCGCCGATGCGGGCTACGCTGCGAGCATTCCCATTGCCGGGCTGGCGATAGAAATAGCCTGCGATCCAAATTTCTTCACCCTTGTTGGCGCGTTCGATGGCCTCGAAGACGCGATCCCAGGCGGAAAGCTTCTTCGATGTCATCCGGTCGAGGCCGCCGTCGCGGGCAAAATCGCTCGCAATCGCGAGTTGGACAGCCTCAAGCGGGTGGTAGCCTTTGGCGGCCTGTTCCTCGGCCGTTTCCGGGTTGAGAACGGCATCGCGGGTCATAAAGGGCACCTGGTCCCTTCGGTTCAACGTCTTGAAGAGCTGCACGTCGATGTTGGCAAGGTGCAGATAGGCGGCGCGGGTGAGACGTTGCATGGAATATTCTCCGTAGGTGTCTAGTGACACCCTAGACGCATTAACGATTGGTGTCAACCGACACTCTCTCTCTTGTCCGCTGCCCCCTCCATCAGGTGGAAGGGATGCAAGTCACGGCGCATGAAGTGATCGGCTCCGAAGCTGTCGGGGTCTGTGCCGGCCGTCGCGGCCATAGCATCGACGGCGGAATAGAGCGCGCGCCGGACCGCGCGCGTCAGGGCATGGGCCTCGCCGGATGCGCTGCCGTCGGGAATAAAGCTGCCAAGTTCCTGAGAGAGATCATAGGCAAGGATTGCCTGCACCATGGCTCCCGGCAGGCTCGCCGCCGGAGTGCAACAGGCTTCCGCCTTGAGCGTGTCGATCCGGTCGAGGATCTCCAGTTCCTGCCGTTCAAGGCGTAGCTTGCGCGTGCCCTTGAGGTTGACGCCCTCTGCATCGACTTCGGCAAACTGACGCGACAGCTTCGCAAGCTCCCGGCCTATGGCCGCCACGCGACATTCGCTCATTGTCCGCCCTCCCGGTTGCCGTGCGACCACTGGCGCTGATCATGCGTCGTGGCGGCCGGCACGGCGGGCGCCTCGTCCGTCCCGTCCGGCTCCTGGTCGCAATTGCCGTCGATTTGGTCGAGAAGCGCGACAAGGTTCTCAATCGCCGCTTCAATGCGCGTCCGGGTGGCCGGCTCTATCGTCAGCCAGACCGGGACACACCTCGCCCGTTCACGAAAATGGATGCCCATTCGTGTGCTCCTGTGGTATAAATTGATAACGAGGTGATTATTTCGAAGCTTGGTTGTAGCGTCAAGCTAAAATGATAACGGTGTTATAAAATGTTGGCTGTGCAATGCCGGATGGCGCGTGTCGCTTTGGGGCTTGGCGTTAGGGAATTGGCAGAAAAAGCCATGGTGGCGCCGGCGACAGTCTCCCGGCTGGAGCGTGGTGAGGAATTGAAGCCGCGCACGGTCGAGGCGATCCGCGCCGCCCTGGAAGCAGCCGGCGTGATCTTCATTGATGAGAACGGCGAAGGGCCGGGCGTGAGGTTGCGGAAATGAATAAGAATTTGAATTTGCCCCCGGAAGAAATGTCAATTTCGCATTACGTTGAAGTAGAGTGGAAAAATATAATTATAAATTGGGAGAAGGGATACGCCTTAGAGGAGAAATTTCAAGATATTTCTCATTTTGTAGAAAATGAAAGGGATAAGTATATTAAGAAAAAATATGATAATAAATATGATTGGTACAGAGACTTCGAAAAGGCGTCATCTATTCATAATTACTATACAGATTTTGTTAGAAATAGAAGGTCATATTTAGAGGGAATTTCCGAATATTGGAGGGGGTACTTTACAAATTTAGAGATGAATGCCGCAAATGTATCGATTGAAGCCTTTCGATCCATTGTTATTACAAATGGGGCTGCTTTGATTGCGGCACTTGCAATCGTGAGTGGAGAGGTAAGTGAACCTAGCTTCTATGTCATGTTTGCAGCCAAGATTGTATTATTTGGCTGTTTTAGTAGTCTAATTATGGCGTCGTTTGGATATGCAAAATTGCATCATCTTTGCTTGGACATTTCTAATAAATTCAAAGCAGCGACTTTTAAGCCGCTTGTGCATGAAAGAATTACAGAAATGAGTGAGAATATTCAAAAGGAAGTTGGCTGGAATGCGATTATTATAGATTTTCTGATATATGGATCGGTTGTTGTTTTTGGATTGAGTGTCGGTGGTGGGTTGTTTGTATTATTATTTTTTGCTTAAATATTCAGATAGATTTTTGTCTTGGCGCATTTTTATTTTTAAAATGGATTTTGCCATTGCTTGTTGTGCCCCCAAGCGTTTGAAGCGAAGTTACTTATGGCGTGTGGACTTTGCAGGCATCGCTTGATCCGGGATCATTCGTCGAAGATGCTAATTCGATGGCGATTCGATATCTTCCGGCCCCAAGAACCTTTGTTCTGTGCGACTACAGTCTCGGTGGTTTCCGTGCACCCGAGATGGTGAAGAAGCGTCCTGCGATTGTCGTTTCTCCACGGCTTCCGCATCGCGACAACTTGTGCAGCGTTGTTCCGATATCACTCACCGCGCCGATGAATGACGTTCCCTATGTGGTCAGGATCGATCTTGAAGACCCTCTTCCGCGCCCCCTTCGATTCGCCTGTGGCTTGGGTGAAGTGCGATCTCGTCGCGACCGTTTCGTTTGAGCGGCTGGATTTGTTCCGAACGGGCCGGGATCAGGAGGGGAAGCGCAAGTATCTGAACCGCAAGCTTTCGGAGGGCGATTTTGAGCGGGTGAAGGAAGGAATTCTGTGCGGGCTGGGCTTCAGGTAATTTGACATTTACCTTCAAGTTCCCATATTGGAATTGATCGCTCGCGGGGAAACTCGTTGAGCCTCAAGACCTCGCGAGAGGCAGACCCCGCCATGGCGAAGACAAGCCGGGCGGGGTTTCTTGTTTCTACCTCATCCACCCCGACCGGATCACCGCCGCCGGCTTAGCGGCTCGCACCTCCGGTCGGGCGAGTTCGTCTTGCCGATCCTGCCAGTTCGGATTGATCACCTGGCGCGCGGCGAAGGCGTAGACGACGCAATCCAGCGCCTCGGCGCGTCGGCCGGGGATGCGCTCGAAGCGCCGTTGCGGCTGGCCGCGCGTGTAGCGCACCACCGCTCGCTCACTCGCCAGTTGCTCATACCAGGCCGCCGGCAACGCGTCGGAAAAGCGCACGCTTGCGCCCTTGGACAGCCGGCCCATGAGGTGGCTTTTGATGCCGTCCACGCCGACAATCCAGAGACGGCCGCCGCGCGTCTTGGTCTTTGACTTCTCGATCCACGGCCGGGCGCCCGGTGCGCCCTTGATTGCCAGCACCCGCCGGCCGGCGCGCGGGAACGCATAGGCATAGACCGCTTCCATGGTCTCGCCGTCGCCGGAATCGATGGCGACGGCATCCAGCGCCAGACGGCCGCCGATCGGATGCGCGTAGGTCTGGCGCAACAGCCCGTCCAGCTCCGCCCATGTGGATTCGTCGGCGGGCGCGCCCCACACCACCGCATGGGCGAGGATGAAGGCATCCCCGGCGCGGTTCCAGCCGATGAACGTCACCTCGAGCCGGTCGCGCTGCACGTCCACGCCGGCCGTGAGCGCCAGCACCTCTTCCGGCAACGCCTCGAGCGACCAGCCTTCCGCCCGCGCGGCAAGGGCGGCTTCGTCTAGTTCCTCGCCTTCCGCGCGCCAACCTTGCCCCAGCACCGTGTTGACGAAGGTCTGGAGCAGCTCCGGCGTGTCCTTCGAGGCGAGGAATTCGGCCGCAAGCCGGCCCCAGGCGGCATTGGCAAGCGGCGACACCAGCGCTGTGAGGCGGAAGCCCGCATGTCCCTTGACGTGCGGCGCGGTGGCGCGCCAGCGTCCGGACGCCACCATTGCCGGCTTGTGGCGTTCCTCCACCACCGATCCGCAGGAGGGGCAGCACCAGGCGGCGTCCTCCGGCCGGTCGGGCGGCCACTGGATATCGCGCCAGGCGATTTCGTGGAAGTCGCCGCACTCCGGACACGGCACCTCGAAGACGCGCATGTCGGAGCGGGCGTAAGCCTGCAGCACGTGCGATGTTTCCTCGAAGATCGGGGTGGAGCCGATGACAATCTTTCGATCCGGGAAGGACAGGGTGCGCTTTTCGGCGAGCAGGATCGGGCTTCCTTCCGCCGTCATGTCCATGGCGTCGGCTTCGTCCACGATCAGGATTCGGGTGTTGTGAGCGCGCAGGTTGCGCGGCGACTTGGCCGCCACGACCTTGAGCGATCCGCCGGGGAAGCGCCGCGACAAAAGCGTGTTGCGGTTCTCGCCCTGTCCCTCGTTCGCCCCTGAGAGCGCGTCGGCAAGGGCGGGCGAGGCCTCGAAGGTCGGTTCCACGTTGGTCACGACGAAGTTGCGGCAATCGTCCTCGGTCGGCAGCACGAACAGCACCGGCGCCGGCTCGTTCGCCACATGCGCGCCAAGCGCGCCGACCAGAAGCGTGGTGTAGCCGACGCGCGCCGACTTCACGACCGTCACCCGCTCGATTCCGGGGTCGCTGATGGCATCGGCGATGCCCCGTTGCGGCGGATAGAGGCGGATTGGGCCGGGCAGGGCGGATACGTCTTCCGGCAAGCGGATCTCGCGTTCGATCCAGTCGGAAAGGGGCAGGCGCGGCGGCGGCAGCAGCGCGCGAAGGGCGGCCGAACGGACGCGGGCAAGCGTGTCACCGGTCATGGGCGAGATCCTCCAGGGCGGCCCGAAGCTCCGCTTCGATGGTCTGGGCGTCGTGGGTGGTGAGGTGCGGCAGCACCTGGCGAAGGCGCGAGGGGACGGCGAGCACGCGGGAGCGCACCCGACGAAGCGTGTCCGACCAGGAGCGTTCGACCTCCACGGCCGGCAGCAGCTCGCGCCGAAGCATGGCGTTCTTGAGCGCCGCGTGGTCCGCCTGTTCCCGCACCAGCCGCGCCCGTTCTGCCGCAGCGTCCGGTTGCGCGGCAAATGGAAGGGCCACCTGGTCGGATTGCGCCGCCGAGCGCTTCGCATCCCACGTTGGCGCGGATCCACTCCCGGCCCCGTGCCACGTCGATGCGCCCGTCAGGCTCCACCGCAGCCCTGACTTCACCATCTGCGACACCCGCCCCGGTGAGACGTTGACCAGGCGGGCGAAGGCCGCCTTTCGCACCGATTTCGGTTCCTCGATCATGTCCGATCCATGCGCCTCATGCATGTCTAAACCATTGCCATCATTCGTGTTTAGCTATCAAATTGACCTTGCAGAGGAAAATGCCGCGCTGTGTCTCCCCGCATACACCGAGCCTAGGAAGGACCCGCGATCTCAGGAGGCAGCCGGTCGAGCACGGCGAGCGCGAAGGGCCATCCTTCCCTTCCATGCAAACGCACTGTTATCGGCGGCTTACCTGTGAGCTGGTGGTGGATCTCCGATGCGGCTTGCCACCTCGGATCGTCGGTTGCGATGAACTCCGCACGCTTGCCCGCACTCGGTCCATTCCCGGCAATGGGCGGTGGCCTTGTGGTCGGAGCGGGCGCGGTCTCGCACCTCGTGGACGACGGCTCCCGGTCAGGCCGGGGCGCGTCCGCCTCGCGTGTGCACGCGCGCGTTTTGTTTATTTCTTTCCTTCTTATTTGGGGGTCACGAGTGAACCCTTTTTCGGGTCGATTTTGAACCCCTTTCCGGTCTTCGCTGACCCCCTTTGCAGAAGAAAGGGGTTCACCGGTGACCCCCTTTTCGTGGTGTCGGCGAGCCGGTCGAAGCGCAATTCATAGTAGTTCGGGTTGCCGCGCCCGCCCTTGCGGTGCACGGCAATGAGCCCCAACAGCTCCAGCTTGCGCAGGGCGCGCTTGGTGCTGCTGTCACTGGTGACGGCAGCAGCGGCCAGCGTCCCCACCGTGGGCCAGGCGCGGCCCGAGCGGGCGTTGATATAGCCGCACAGGACGATGCCCACGCGCACTTCAGTCGGCGTCAGACGCGCATCAACGCCAAGCGCCAGCATCCATGCACCTTTGTCGGAATACTGCACACGATAGGTCGCGCGGGCGCGCTCCTGGTCGCTTAGACGGGCACCTTGGTCATCGGCTGCCCTCCAGGCGGTCGGCAAGCGACAGCAGGTTGTCGGCGGCCTCGTGCTTGTCCTCGAGGATGGTTTCGGGCGTGGCGTTGCGGTGCGATCCGATGCGGCGAACACGGTGGGCGAGGTCCCGGATTTCCTCCGAGATTGGGTTTGACAAATCGCCGCTAAGCCCCTGATTTTGCGTGTTCGGTTTTACAGGGGATTTCGGCGCAAGCGCTTGGCGGGCGGTAAGGCTATCGGGATTGAAAATCCGCGTGTCGCTGGTTCGATTCCGGCCCTGGGCACCACTTTCCCCACAAAGCCATTCGGGTCAATAAGTTAAGCCCTTTCAGCATGTTGCGCTCACCGAACTGTGTTACAAAGGTGTGCAACAATGCTCTATCGGCTGGTTCGCCCAATGCAGCGCAAAGGCTCTTCCCGGCATCAATTCGTGAAGCGGATCCCCACGGATCTGCGCGAGCGGATGATTGGAAAGTCGTATTCCATCCCGATTGGCGACGAGATCGTTTCCGTCACGATTTCTGATCGTGCGCAGGCCGTCCGGTTCTCATTGCGAACCAGTGATCCGAGCGAGGTGAAGGACCGGCAGGCAAGCGCAGTGTCTTACTTGGAGCGCCTGTTCGTGTCGCTCAGGGACAATCGGCCGCTCTCCCTCACTCATCGCAATGCAGTCGCCTTGTCGGGGGATCTCTACCGGGCATGGGCCAGCGACCTGGAGAAGGGGCGGCGCATTGCGCTCGTCCATACGGATCAGGGCTGGGTTCGGGATGACGACTTTGACAGCGAGGAGCTTGAAGCCGAGTACGCTGCGGCCTTTACCCATGTCGACAAGCTTCAGGCATCGGATGACTCCGTGGCTTTTGAGAGGGCTCTTGGACCGATAGCGGACAGGCTGCTCGCCAGCCGAGGTATTGCGCTGATCGACGCGCCATCACGTCAAATGCTGCTCAAGGAGTTCGCAAGAGCGCTGAGCGATGGGTTCGCGGCTCGCAAGAGGAAAGCGAGAGGCGACTATAGTGCAGATCCGAATGCCCAGCGCTTTCCCGAATGGGAAGTTGAAGAAGAGCGCAGCGCTAGTGGATCGGTGTCGCTCAAGGGATTGGTGGACAGGTGGTGGGCGGAAGCTGAGGCGGGTGGCCATTCGCCCAGCACTCATGAAAGCTATCGCAAGGCGGTTACCGTCTTTTCGGACTTCCTCGGGCATGACGATGCTTCCCGTGTGTCTACGGATGACGTGTTTCGCTTCAAGGATCATCTCCTCGCCAGAATCAATCCGAGGTCGGACAAGCCTCTAAGTCCCAAGACGGTGAAGGACAGTTACATTTCCGGTTTGCGGAGCGTGTTCGGGTGGGCGGTCGCCAATAGGAAGATGGCCTCAAATCCAGCTTCTGGTGTCAAGGTTGGCCGGATCAAGAGGGTCAGGCTCCGCGATCCTTGGTTCAGCCACGAAGAGACCGTGGCAATTTTGTCGGCAGCGACGGCAGTGAAGCGGAAAGCGAAGGAGCCTCTGCAAAGGTATGCCGGAAAACGCTGGGTTCCTTGGCTGTGCGCCTATACGGGTGCGCGAGTGGGCGAGATGGTGCAGCTGCGGAAAAAGGACGTTCGACGAGAGGGCGACCGCTGGATCATTACGATTACACCTGAAGCCGGGACCGTGAAGACCAAGGAACAGAGGGAAGTCTCGATCCATCCGCATCTTGTCGAGATGGGCTTCACAGAGTTCGTCACCAATGCCGCCGAGGGGCCGCTTTTCATGTGGACCGGCACGGAAAGGCCGGCCTGGCGCACCGCAAAGAACCGCCTGAGGGAGTTCATTCGGACAATTGTGTCGGACCCGAACATCGACCCCAATCACGGATGGCGGCATACCTTCAAGACGCTCGGATCTGAAGTCGGCATTCAGGACAAGGTGCTTGATGCCATCTGCGGCCATGCTCCCAGAACTGAGGGCGAGAGCTATGGCGGCGTCACGATTGCCGCAAAGGCTTTGGCGATGGAACGGTTTCCGAGGTTCAAGATCGATTGAGCCGCTATGCGGCCTGTCATTTCATTGTTTCTCCTGCTCCCGCACGCCTTACTCGTTCAGCAGGACCTCGGCCATCCCGTCGAGCCGGCTCTTGTATTCCTGCCAGCGAGGCATCATGCGGTCGAGCAGGCCGTAAAAGCGCGGACTGTGGTTGTGCTCCGCAAGATGGCAAAGCTCGTGAAGAACCACGTAGTCAATGCACTCGCGTGGGGCCTTGATCAGGAAGGGATTGAGGCGAACGGTTCCGTCGGTTGCGCAACTGCCCCAGCGCTTCTCCATCTCCACGAGGTTTAGCAGCGGCATGTCGGAAATCCACGGCAAGGCCTCTCCGACGGCCTCCAGACGGTATCTGAGGTAGGCTTGGGCGCGGACCTTGTACCAACCTCTGAGACGCCCCCTGACGGCCTGTGGATCCGGCTTCTCGGTACGGATCTCCATCACCCCGCGCCACAGCCTGACCGAGCGTTCACTCTTGGGCACAGGAAGCACCTTCAACACATGCCGCCGGCCGAGATAGAAGATCTGTTCGCCGCTGCTGTAGCCGCGTTGCAGGACATGCTCATGGCGTTTCCGGGCGTCCCTGACATGAGTGACGATCCAGCGAGCTCGTTTCCGGACAGCTGCGCGGATGGTCTCTGCGGCTTCCCCTTCGGGTGCGTCCACGATGACGGATCCGTTGGGTTGAACATTGATCGCGATCTTGCCGCTGCGCTTCTTGTCCGGACGGACAGTGTAGGAGATGCGCTCCTCCCCATAGACCAGCACGAAACCCTCCAGAACCTCAGTCACCGCGAGCGGCTCCCCGGCGGACAATCTCGATGATCTGGTCAATCAGCTGGTTCGCCGTTTCCAGCCCTCCGTAGGTCTTGAAGAAGCGGGGCAGCAATTGGCTCCTGATCGCATTCACGGCGTTTTGCGGGTCGAGCGAATGCGCAGCGACGGCAGCCTGGACCACGGCATCGACGTGCTTCGCCTCTTCGGTGAAATGCGCTTCGCCAAGATCCTTCGTCGTCTCATCCGGCAACACTTCAAGGAACGCACCGTAATAGGCCCGCTGGTGGCGATTTGCAGCGATGCTGTCCGGGATGCCGGGAGCCTTGCCGTGCCTGACCTGCTCCTCAAGATCCTTGAAGAGGACGAATTGCTTGTGAGGATGGTCGAACAGGCTGTCCGCCTCGGCAATCGCCTGCCGCAGCAGCACCGAGAACGCCTTCTGCGCATAGGGATCGTCGCCTAGCTCCTGTTCGATGGTCCTCGCGACACGGGACCGGATGATGTCGGCTTCCGTTCGTGCCTTCTCGTCGTCCCAGGTGTCGGGTTCGCCCAATGCCATGTAGGCGGCCTGCTCATCCTCGCCGAAACCGGTAATGTCGACGTAGCCTTGCGACTCCTTGATCTCGACGCCGATCACCTGCTTGTCGATCAGATCGCGGATCTGCTTCTCGTAGGTGGAGAAATCGACCGTCTCGTGGCTGGCCTGTTTCGCCCAGACGCGCAAGTCGGTGAAGTGCTTCAAGTCGCGCTTGTAGGTGGCAATCGTCGCTTCGCCGAAGGCGCTGTCCTCGAAGAAGCTGCGGGACGAAAGCGCGAGCTTCAGGCACATGCCGAAGGCCGACAGTGCTGCATAGAAGTCGTCGCGGACCTTCTGGTTCCGGTCGAAGCTGTCGCCCGCCTCGTCGATCTCCACACGGGGAACAAGAACACGGCGGAACTGCTCCAGATCCTGACGGTTCTTCACGTCCTTGAAGATGGCCCAAAGGGCCTTGTGCAGGCCTGGCAGCTGCTTGTATTCGGTCGAGACGTTGGCATAGAGCCCGACCAGGTCGTCGATTTCGTAGCCGCCCTGTGTCCGTTCGGCCAGATCCTGATATTCCTTCAGCGACGTGTCCAGTTCCTTCAGAATGCCGCGATAGTCGACGAGATAGCCGTACTTCTTGGCCTCGTGCAGACGGTTCACGCGGGCTATCGCCTGAAGCAGGTTATGGTCACGCAAGTACTTGTCGAAATAGAGGACCGTGTTGCGCGGCTCGTCGAAGCCGGTGAGCAGCTTGTCGACCACGATGAGAATATCCGGATCCCCGTCGCCGCCGAATGACTCCAGCACGGCCTTCTCGTAGGCTTCCGTGTCGTTGCCGACATTTTCCTTCCACCATTTCTGCACTTCGGGCGTGTTCGCCGCGCTGGTGTCTTCATGGCCTTCGCGCGTGTCCGGCGGAGAGATGACCACCGCGCTGCTGACACGGCCGTCCGCATTAAGCGCGGTCTTGTAGCGGATCGCCGAGAGCTTGCTGTCGGTGGCGAGCTGCGCCTTGAGGCCGAGATCTTTCCAGTGTGTGGAAAAATGATCGGCGATGTCGAGGGCGATGAGCGCGATGCGCTGGTCCGCACCGTAGATCGCGCCTCGCGTTGAAAACTTGCGCTTCAGGTCCGCCTGTTGCTGCTCGGAAAGCCCGGTCGTGCGTTTCTCGAACCACGCATCCACCGCCTTTTCGTTGATGTCGAGATCGGGCTTTCGCTCCTCGTAGAGCAGGGGCGTGACGGTCTTGTCCTCAACGGCCCGCTGCATCGTGTAGGCGTGAAGGATCGGCCCGAAGCGGGTTTCCGTTCGCCCGTCCCGGTTGACGGCCTTCTTGTCCTTGTTGAGAAGCGGCGTGCCGGTGAAGGCGATGAAGGCTGCGTTGGGCAGGGCAAGCCGCATCCGCTCATGGCTCTCGCCGCCCTGGCTGCGGTGACCCTCGTCGACCAGAACGATGATGTCGGACGATGCATTGTGGCATTCGGGATAGGAGGCGGCAGAGGTGAACTTCTGCAAGAGCGTGAAGAGAATGCGCTCGGTGCCTGAGCCGATGCGTCTTGCCAGATCGCGGCCCGATTGCGCCTTGGCCTTTTCGCCATCCTTCTTGGTTGCCACTGCAGACCCGAAGGCCCCTCCGGACAGGAAGGTCCTGGCAAGCTGCCGCTCAAGGTCCGTGCGGTCCGTCACCATAATGGTGCGGCAGTTCTCAAGTCCCGGTCGAAGCAGCAGCGCCTTCAGGAGGAACACCATTGTGTATGACTTGCCGGAGCCTGTGGTGTGCCAGATGACCCCACCTTCGCGGCCACCGTCCGAATTGCGCTTCTCCAGCTGCCGCAGTATTGCCTTGACGCCGAAGACCTGCTGGTACCGGGCGGCGATCTTGCCCACCTTCTGGTCGAACAGCAGGAAGTAGCGGACAAACTCCAAGAGCCGTTCGGGCGTCAGCAGGCTGGCGATGAGCGTGTCCTGGCCGGTCGGCAGGATGGGGCGCGACCACAGCCGCTCGAAATAGTCCCGGACATGCTTCGGCCTGCTTGCAAACAACGTCGCTCGGTCATCGGCTGATAGCGGCGCGTTGACCAGAACCTCGATGTCGGTTTCCGGTGTCTCCTCTTCCCGCCAGTTCGCCCAGAACTTGGCCGGGGTCCCGGTGGTGGCGTAGCGGCCCTGGTCGCCGGAGATCGCGAGCAGCAGCTGGGAATAGGCGTAGAGAAGCGGAATGCCGTCCGGCTTCTGGTTGCGCAGATTGTGCGAGATGCCTTCCGCGACCATGTCCTTTTCTGCGCTCGTGCCGGCCGGACGCTTGGCCTCGATGACGACCAGAGGGATGCCGTTCACATAAAGGACGATGTCCGGGCGATAGGTGGCGATGCCGGTCTCGCGCTCGACGGTCAGCTCCTCTGTCTCCTGGAGACGGTTGCGGGCAGGCGCGTTGAAATCCAGCAGCGGCACGGTGACGGCGTGCTTTTTGCCGTCCTCCATGAACTCCGAGACGGTGACGCCGAAGACCAGCAGCTTGTAGAGCTTCTCGTTCGCCGCCATCAGGCCTTCGTTGAGGCCGGTGTCATTGACCGCCTTCAGCACCTGCTGGATGCCACCCGCCGACAGCGGATGGTCCTTGCCGCGATAGGAAAAACGATGGGCGGCGAGCCATTCGCGCAACACGCCTTCCATCAGCACGGCCCGCTCGCTGCCGCGCAGGTCAAGACAGTCCTCGCGCGAGACGAAGCGCCAGCCGAGTTTCATTAGCAGCGCCAGCGCCGGGATCTTGGCCTGCGTCTCCTCGTTGGCGTTGGGCGTTGCGTGAAAGGTCATGGCATCGGCAATCGCTTGAGGGCAAAGGGGAACGCGAGCGAAACAACGCGAACACTATCGGCGCAATTGCCGGTCGGTTGCAAGCAACGCTACCCTCAACGGAGAGTGCGCGACGGCCCCGTCAAACCGTGACCACCTCGAAGGGCCAGTTGAAATGCGAGTAGAGGAAGGGCTTGCCTCCCTCTCGGCAGGTTTCCTTCACGTGGATCCGAAAGCGCGTTCCGACGGGATGCGCGGTGCGCATGCTGCGCGAACACTCCACATCCATGGTCGTGGGGAACAGCTGGCCGGGGATGGGCCGGACATGGATCTTTGAGCTTTTGCCGGACTTGGTCGCCGCATAGGTCTCGACGATGACCTGTTGATACTGGGACCAGGGCTTTCCTACTGGGTCGGTCACACCGTCACCCGCCGCTTGCCCGTCAGAAGCTGCTGCATGAGGGCGCGTTTTTCCTCCATCAATAGTCGAGCTTGTTTTTTTGAGATCTCTATGATTTCGTCACTCGAATTTAGCGTTCTTGCTATCTCTTTTTGCTCGTTGATCTGCGGAATACTTATAGATATTTTCTTTATGTCTTTACCTATGATCTGTGGCTGAGCCGATCCTGAAATAATGTCTGTAAAGCCACGACAGGTTAGAAAATGAAATAGAAAGTCTTCATCCACCTGATTGTAATCTGCATCATCAAGCGCCATCGCGTTGCCAGTGACATACGACTTTTCTGGTGTTCTGTTCACGGTGCCACATGTTGCCCCCCCTACACGTCACAACAATCGTTCGCTTCTCGTGGTTGTATTCGGCGAAGTAGCCAATAAATCCATTTGCGCCAAAGACGGGATATCCCGATGATACTAACTCACGTTGTGAGATTGTGGGCCATTGTTTTGGACAACAAACATCACCAAGCCGAACCTCGCGCCATTCTCCCTCGAACCCCTTCAGCCGCCGCTGGCCGGTGAGGAGTTGCTGCATGAGGGCTTTCTTTTGGGCTTCAGCGTTGGCGAGCAGCTTCTCGGTCGTCTCGATGGCCCGATCCCACGTCGACAGGATCTCCGCGATCTTCTTCTGTTCGGGAAGAGGGGGGAGTTGAAGCTTATGGGCTTTGAGCAGTCCAGCGCTAAGATTTTTTTGTGCGCCGTCGTTCGAGAGGTCTCGTAAAGCTTCGTATTGAGATGCTAAGGTATGAAAGAGAAAACCGATATCACATTTGGGCGATGGAAGAAGTGCAGCACAAGCTTGATTGGTTGCCGCTTCTAATCCTAGTATCGAAACTTTTCCACGCGTTTTTCCCTGACCATACATCGCAACTAAGATAGTGCCAGCTGGCCTGCTGCCGGTTTCGTGGACACCCAGATAAGGTGTTTTTGACGAAGCCGGAGTTTGTGAATGCAGAGAAGGAAATTCAGCCGCGAGTTCAAGCTTGAGGCGGTGAGACTGGTCAAGGAACGAGGCGTGTCGGTCGCCCAGGCTGCCCGCGATCTTGATCTCCATGAGAATGTGCTGCGCAAATGGGTCAGGGAGCTGACCGCCGACCCGCAGCATGCCTTTCCCGGTCACGGGCAGATGAAGCCGGAGCAGCTCGAGATCGACCGGCTGCGCAAGGAGGTCGCAAAGCTCAAGGCGGAGCGCGACATCCTAAAAAAGGCCGCAGCCTACTTTGCAAAGGACGCGATATGAGGTTCGCCTTCATTGCAAAGCACCGTTCGATCTGGCCGGTGGCATGGCTTTGCGAAGCGCTGGATGTCTCGCGTTCGGGCTTTCATGCCTGGCTCACCCGCACACCCAGCTCACGGTCACGGCACGACGAGACGCTCCTCGGCGCGATCGATCGAAGCTTCAAGAGCAGCGACCGCACCTATGGCGCACGCCGCATCTGGCACGATGTCCTCGCCGACGGCTTCGCCTGCGGTCTGCACCGCGTCGAGCGGCTGATGCGGGAGAACGGCCTGCGGGCGCGACCACGCCGGCGTGGGCTACCGAAGGACACGGGCGAGCGTGCAGCGGTATCGCAAAACCTTCTCAACCGCGCGTTCGAGGCGGCGGCTCCAAACCGCAAGTGGGTGGCCGACTTCACCTATCTCTGGACCGCGGAGGGATGGCTTTATGTCGCCGCCGTCATCGACCTGTTCTCCCGCCGCGTCGTCGGCTGGGCGATGAAGGCCGAGATGACGGCCCAGCTCGTCACCGACGCCCTCATCATGGCGATCTGGAGGAGAGGCAGGCCCGACAGCCTCATGCATCATTCGGATCAGGGGAGTCAATATACGAGCGGGCAGTTCCAGCGCCTGATGGCCGACCACGGCATCACCTGCTCGATGAGCCGATCGGGCAATGTCTGGGACAATGCGGCGATGGAGAGCTTCTTCTCCTCGCTCAAGACCGAGCGCACAGCCCGCAAGGTCTACAGGACGAGGGACGACGCCAGGGCGGATGTGTTCGATTACATCGAGCGCTTCTACAATCCGCGGCGCAGGCACTCGACACTGGGCTACTTGAGCCCAGTGGAGTTCGAGGAACGAGCTATGTTAGCTTAACCTCGTGTCCGAAAAACCGGCAGCAGGCCAAGCAGGAAAAATCTTAGCTGATGAGCCGTTTAATCCAGCTTCTGTTATGGTTTCGGACGTGGAGGTGATCACGTTGTGATCGATCTCTGCTGTAGTCACCCATGGGATCTGTCCACCCCAAAATTCTGCAACGGAGCGACTTGGCGTTCCCCCAGATGTTACTTTTACAACATCTCCGATCGAGACGAGACACCACCCCTCAGGAACCATACCCAAGCCCCTTCAGATACCCGTCCATCTTCGCCTCAAGCTCCGCGATCTCCGCCTTGAGCGCCTCGCGCTCACGTCGTACGGTCATCAGGTCGATCTCTTTCTCCTCCTCGAACGTGTCGACATAGCGCGGGATGTTGAGGTTGAAATCGTTCTCGCGGATCTCTTCCAGGTTCGCGAGATGGGCGTATTTCTCCACGCTCTCCCGCTCGTCGTAGGTGGCGAAGATCCTGTCGATCTGCTCCTCGCCCAGCCGGTTCTGGTTGGTCCCTTCCAGATAGTCGCGCGAGGCGTCGATGAAGAGGACCTTGTCGTCCGCCTTCTTCTTGCGAAACACAAGGATCGCCGCCGGGATGCCGGTGCCGAAGAACAGTTTTCCCGGCAGGCCAATCACCGCGTCGAGCAGGTTCTCCTCGATGAGCTTCTGTCGGATCTGGCCTTCGCTGGAGCCTCGGAAGAGCACGCCATGCGGAACGACAACGGCCATGCGCCCGGTCTTCGGCTTCAAGGTCTCCACCATATGCAGGATGAAGGCGTAATCGCCCTTGGTCCTCGGCGGCAGGCCTCGCGCAAAGCGCCCGAAGGGGTCGGCGGCGGCCTTCTCGTGCCCCCATTTGTCGAGGCTGAAGGGCGGGTTGGCAACCACCACGTCGAAGAGCCTCAACTGGTCGTCCCGCGCCCTGAGCTTCGGATTGGCGATGGTGTCGCCCCACTCGATCCGGTGGTTCGTTTCGCCGTGCAGGAACATGTTCATCTTGGCGAGCGCCCAGGTCGATCCGATAGCCTCCTGTCCGTAGAGCTCATAGGCGGCCTTGCCCGTGCGGTCCTTGATCTCCTTTGCGCATTTCAGCAGCAGCGAACCGGACCCGCATGTCGGATCGCAGATGGCATCGCCCTCCTGAGGCTCTACCAGCCGCGCCATGAGCTGGGAGACCTCGGCAGGGGTATAGAATTCGCCCGCCTTCTTGCCGGCCGAGGCTGCAAAGCGCGAGATCAGGTACTCGTAGGCCCCGCCGATGATGTCCAGCGTTCCGACGCGCGAGGGGCGCAGGTCCAGCGTCGGCTTGGCGAAGTCCTCCAGCAGGTATCGCAGGATGTCGTTCTTCTGTTCCTCGTCGCCGAGCCTGTTGGAGTTGAACGAGATGTCCTGGAAGACGTCCCTGAGCTTGGCCCCGTTGGCCTCCTCGATGGCTTGAAGCGCCTTGTCGACCCGCTCGCCGTTTCCGGCCTTGTGGCGCTGGGCGTGGAGGTCATGGAAGCTCGCACCCTCGGGCAGGACGAACTGCTCGGTCTTCATCAACTCGACGATCAGCTCCGGATGGTCGCCATGCTGCTTCTGGTAGGTGGCGTAATGGTCCTTCCACACATCGGAGATGTATTTCAGGAACAGCATGGTCAGGACGTAGTCCTTGTAGATCGACGGATCGACCACGCCCCGGAACGTGTCGCACGCTCCCCATGCGGCCTTGTTGATCTGGTCCTGCGAGACCCGTTCTGCGGACATTGATTCCCCTAAGCGCTGGATTTGGGAGGATGCTAGCGAGTGCGGATCAACGAAGAAAGCGCCATTCCATTTGGAGCTATATGCGCATTCCCCGTGTCGTATCGCGGAAAAGAGCGTCTGTTGGCGCTCCGACCGCATCCCAAAGGCTCAAAGGTTTTCCAGTTCTGCAAAGCGGTGCCAGCGAAGCAGCGCCTGGTTCGTTTTGCACCAGGCATGAGCCGGGAAGTATCCAGAGAGGATGCCATTGTTGAAGGTCACCATGACGTATTCGCGGCCCGTGTAGGCACCCAAGGCATTCTTCGCATTGTAGCGACCGCAGTAGGCGATAACCCCTGATGGAAAGCGGAGCTGGCTGGAGAGGTCCGCATCGCGGACGGAATACGGATCGTAGAGCTTTTCCTTGGCGGCCGCGACAAGAAGCGCCTTGTGTTTTCCGGTCGGCGGTGTGGCAGTCACATGGTCCGCGAAATTGATGGTCTGGCACCCGACAAGACCAAACAGTGCAAGTGAAACGACGACGCTACTGAATTTCATTCACTTTCTCCCCCAGTCACAATGCCCGAACTTATGCGCGACAATTGGAACGTCATACAAGACCCGGCTTTCCGGTTTGTAGAGTTTCCCTCGCGTTTTCAGTAGGTTCTGGGAGGCGGGTCGCTGTTGTTGCGTCGATTGATGCGACGTTGTCCTGCTTGTGCCCGACTGTGGTTCGCCCTGGCCACGTTGTCTCCTGAAGAGCCGAATTCGCTTCTCTCAGACTTTAAGGGAAACCGGAATCGGGAAACCCGTGACCTTCTCCGATGCGTGCCTCATGGCTTGCACCGCGCTATCCACCTTGGATCTCGGCACCATCATTCCGTCATGCATGGGAAGGGCGGGGATGTCCTGTTCCATCAGTTGGCGCATGGCCGTGAGAAGGATGCGGCTTTCGGTGAACATCAGGTCGAGCCCGAAGTCCTTCTCGAAAAAAGGAACCAGGTGCGGATGGTGAGCGGCCAAGGCCCGCCGCAACCGGCTTGCGGTCCATCCCTCGGGAAGCATCTGTTTCAGCCTGGGCGGCAGCGACTTCATTTTCGAGGGGTAGGAAAGCAGCGCGGACAGCCCGGCCTTGGCTCCGTCACGGTGGCCCTCAAGACCCGGCACGGCATAAAGATCGCCTTCCGGAGGGAGCTCCCCGGCCTCCAGGTAGGCCAGCCGGGGAAACATGCTGGCGAAGTCGAGATCCGCGACCGGCTCCCCGTCAATTCGAATGCGATGCCGTTCTGACGCCTTCAGGGTCATCCAGAAGCCGCCATAGAGGCGACCATGGGCTTCGAACCCATGCGGATCATTGGGATCGCGCAGAGTGAAGCGACGGGTCAGGCGGAAGGCCGGCTGCGAGGTTCCTTCAAGCTTGATAGAGCGGGAGGCGAGGAAACGGTTGATCTCCTCCATCTCCCTTCTGAGCCCAATGGTCTCCTCGGTGTCGTCGTAGTCGACCAGTGTCTTTGGCTGCTTCCTACCGGCAATGCGGCGGACAGACGGGCGGGCCGTCAGATGGATGACCTCCTCGCCAGCCGTGCGCTCGATAACTGACAACGGAATGCCGGGTGCCAGGAGCGCATGCTTGAGATCGCCGGTCGCTTCGATGGTCGTGCGCTTCTGCTTGAACACGGCGTCATGCTTGGTGAGGTAGCCGAGTGCCGCCATTGCGTTGACGACTTCGGGCAGCTTCCTGAAGCCTTTGCGGTCATATCGGGTGTTCTTGCGGCGCTCCATCTGGACGACAAGACGAGAGCCATCAGGTCTGCCTCGATGCAGAAGCAAGAGATTGGCGATGATGGTCGGAACGATATCGCCGATACCCTTTACCAGATCGGCTCTCGGTTTTCTGCCGGCCGGACCCAACGCTGTGATCACCTGTTTCGTTATTGTATCAGAGAGTGACGCCAAGTCCCCGCCGGACAGTGTCGTCCAGTGATCGAACATCAGGTCTTTGGGGAGAGGATGGGCGATCTCCCCATCTCCATCCCACTCTTCAGGTTCGTCAGCATGCATCGGTCGGAACCACACGGAGGAGAAGGGCTGGGAGGAGCTACAGGAGGGTATAGCGGCGCTTTATTTTGGTTCGACGCTCAAAGCGTCAAACTCGCGGGATGTGGCCCGAAAGAACCCGCTGGTTCGATCTTTCGTGTAAATGCTCTTCCATAATATCACGGCCATCGAGGGTGAATGCGGCGATGTCATCCAGCCATTGCCCCAGATGGCGCAGGACCTGGCCTTCGGAGCGGGGATATTTCGAGGGGAGGGGAAAGCCGGAAGTGGTCTTGTGCGTGCCGCTCGCCAGCCGGTGAACCGACTTGGCCAGTTGCACATACCGATATTCCCGTTGCCGATCATCGATCCCCTTGGCCTCGCAGCAGGCCGTCACGGCGATAATCCGTTCGAGTATGGCGGCAGGGTCAATCCCGGCATTGCGGAGCCTCGCAAGGGCAATGCGTGCCTTCTCCTCGGCGGTCTTGCCGCGAAGGCTGTAGGCGTTCTCGAAGCGACCCGATGTCTCCAGCAGGGCCCTCGTCGAACTGGTCGCCGCTACGACGCGATAATCGGTGCTGTATGAACCAAGCCATGCTCGTGCCGCCTTTCTGAATGGCATGAGCTCGGCTGCTGTCAGGCTCTTGAACCAATAGGATCCGTGGCGGCGATGGAACTCGACGTGGTGCTTGCAGTATCTGCGCGAATGACCGTTGCCGGCAGTGACTTGGTTCGGCCTCTGGCAGCCGGGGAGGGTGCACTTTTTCATTGGTCTCACGACGCGTTCATTGGACAACGATCAACTCAATCATATCGGCTCTTCGATCTAACCGAACCGACAAGGAAGAAGAGTTTTGGACGGTGAATGAAGCTTTGAGCGTGGAAACCAGTTCATAGTATTTAGCAGCAACGCCTTCATACAGGGCGCGGATTATTGCGCCTTCCTTTTCGTATGTGATGTAGGTTTGGCTTCGACGGACACCCCTAAGCCAAATAAGTTCATTGAGTGCTCGTTCCTGCCCATGCTGATATCCGCACTGGTTTAAAAACCTCCGTTCGAAGTGAAGAGCGTCGTTGCTCGTCACCATTAAGATGTTGGGAACCGGATGCCAGTGCACCACGAAATTCCCAGCTTGGTTGATCCGTGCTTCAACTGATATGGTCGGTTTATCTATTTTCCAATCAGATTTATCGAGCAGTTTTGAAAGTGCGAATGGGGATAGACCGAAATCGCTCTCTACTTCGGCGAAGGTAGCAGCGAGATGAGATAATAATTTTACTGACTTGTAATTTTTGACAATCACCTTGGCCTGCTGCCGGTTTTTCGGACACGAGGTTAAGCTAACATAGCTCGTTCCTCGAACTCCACTGGGCTCAAGTAGCCCAGTGTCGAGTGCCTGCGCCGCGGATTGTAGAAGCGCTCGATGTAATCGAACACATCCGCCCTGGCGTCGTCCCTCGTCCTGTAGACCTTGCGGGCTGTGCGCTCGGTCTTGAGCGAGGAGAAGAAGCTCTCCATCGCCGCATTGTCCCAGACATTGCCCGATCGGCTCATCGAGCAGGTGATGCCGTGGTCGGCCATCAGGCGCTGGAACTGCCCGCTCGTATATTGACTCCCCTGATCCGAATGATGCATGAGGCTGTCGGGCCTGCCTCTCCTCCAGATCGCCATGATGAGGGCGTCGGTGACGAGCTGGGCCGTCATCTCGGCCTTCATCGCCCAGCCGACGACGCGGCGGGAGAACAGGTCGATGACGGCGGCGACATAAAGCCATCCCTCCGCGGTCCAGAGATAGGTGAAGTCGGCCACCCACTTGCGGTTTGGAGCCGCCGCCTCGAACGCGCGGTTGAGAAGGTTTTGCGATACCGCTGCACGCTCGCCCGTGTCCTTCGGTAGCCCACGCCGGCGTGGTCGCGCCCGCAGGCCGTTCTCCCGCATCAGCCGCTCGACGCGGTGCAGACCGCAGGCGAAGCCGTCGGCGAGGACATCGTGCCAGATGCGGCGTGCGCCATAGGTGCGGTCGCTGCTCTTGAAGCTTCGATCGATCGCGCCGAGGAGCGTCTCGTCGTGCCGTGACCGTGAGCTGGGTGTGCGGGTGAGCCAGGCATGAAAGCCCGAACGCGAGACATCCAGCGCTTCGCAAAGCCATGCCACCGGCCAGATCGAACGGTGCTTTGCAATGAAGGCGAACCTCATATCGCGTCCTTTGCAAAGTAGGCTGCGGCCTTTTTTAGGATGTCGCGCTCCGCCTTGAGCTTTGCGACCTCCTTGCGCAGCCGGTCGATCTCGAGCTGCTCCGGCTTCATCTGCCCGTGACCGGGAAAGGCATGCTGCGGGTCGGCGGTCAGCTCCCTGACCCATTTGCGCAGCACATTCTCATGGAGATCAAGATCGCGGGCAGCCTGGGCGACCGACACGCCTCGTTCCTTGACCAGTCTCACCGCCTCAAGCTTGAACTCGCGGCTGAATTTCCTTCTCTGCATTCACAAACTCCGGCTTCGTCAAAAACACCTTATCTGGGTGTCCACGAAACCGGCAGCAGGCCACCTCCTTGCATTCATCGCTTGTTCTACTGATATCAATAATCTCGTTTTTCATAATTCGCGTTCCGTCTTTTGCCTGTTTTCTTTAATTATCCTGAAGACACTAGCTCGCCCGATGCCGAGTTCCGCTGCAATCTGATCTCCAGTCTTGCCGTCGGCTTTTAGGCGGATCACATCAGCGGCCTTGCGTCTGGCGGTGGGAGCTCTGCCCTTGTATTTCCCTTCGGCCTTTGCTTTTGCTATGCCTTCCCGCTGACGCTCCAGCATCAGTTCTCTTTCGAACTCGGCGATTGAGCCCAGCAGGTTGAGCATCAGCTTGCCTGTTGGAGTCGCGGTATCGAGGTTCATGGAAAGGATGCGGAGGGCGACACCCTTTTTCCTGAGGGACTCTGTGATGGTCACGAGATCCGCTACCGAACGTGCTAGGCGGTCCAGTTTAGTGACGAGAAGCGTGTCGCCTTCGCGCACATAGTCGAGCGCGGCTTCGAGTTGAGGGCGTTGTGTTGCAACCGAGGAAAGTTCCTCCTTGAATATCTTGTCGCAATCCGCCGCTTCCAGATCGCGCAGTTGGGCATCAAGTCCTGCCTTCTGATCAAGAGTCGACGTTCGAGCGTAACCTACGATTGCCATGCCAAACAAACCTCGCGAGAGAGAGTCTCACTGAAAATAAAGACATTATGATACTAATGGTATCAAAAAGCAAAAGCAATTTATATGATACTAAATTCAAGCGTGCCGAGTAGGCTCAATAGGGAAAGCTCTAGTGGGACTTTACGATTTCAATGGGTTCCGAATCCGCGATGTGGATTTCTCAAAGAGAAGGGGGCGACGGGGGGAAGTGATGGCGTCGCCGCGTTTATTCGACGGTTTTTGTAAGCGCCCTCAAATTTCGATCCGGCATTAGTTGCGATCATCTGCGTCAGTCTCAATGAGGGGTTCGACGTGCGAAATCGGCACGGAAAGGAGGGCGATATCTTCAGTCCTGAAAAATGCAAATTCACCATCGATGTCTGCAAAATGAAGACGTTCTTCTGCGCCTATCTCTAAATGGAAAAATAGATCTTGAAGTTGCACATCTTCCCAGCCCGCGTTCTCGTCTGAGAGGGCGAACTGGTCGGGGTCGACGGAGAAAATTAGAGGTTCAGCTGCATCTGCGAGATTAATCGAAATGCTGCCTGTAAGGTCCTCCGTATCAAGACTATTCTGTTCCGCAGTCTGGATGGGAAACACTTCGAACAAAAAGTGACAATATTGCAAGTGTTTGAGATTGATGGCATGCCGCCGATCTTCTGAGTCAAAGACAGCAAACCGGTTCTCATCACCTTGAACCAACGACCATAGTCGCTTCCGGTCAGGCCCGGAGATGGGAAGTATCCCTGTTGCACCACCTCGTAGGCGGTATTTAAGCATCCAGTGCTCGGGGGCCATATCTAGGCCGGCCTCGGAAAATGCCTTCCTGATATCTCTGCGACCATAAACATCTGCGATTGTCTCAATACTATTGTCCGCTGCTTCGATAGCGCCACTAGTGGTTGGAAAAACGTCGGTCATCTTTGCATCAAGTGCGACGCAAATTGCTAGAGCAAGATCGAACCGGGCGCTTTGTTTCCCTGCCTCAATACGCTGAATTTGCTGCTGACTTGTGCCTGCCGCGTCAGCGAGTTCGCGTTGCGTTATTTTTTTCTTTTTTCGAAGTTCTCGAACTTTATTTTCGGTCATGTCTTTCCTCCGCTAATGACACATATGTGTGTATAACACAAATAAGTGTCAATAGGTGAGGCTTATGAACTTTGATGCGGAACCCATGTGTGTAACAAGTGCTCGACAACGATAGGAAAATATCATATATTTCAATATCTAAAAGGCAGTCGAGCGCAATCCGGCCCTGGGCACCACTTACCCCACATTTTCATGTCGTATCCACCGGTGCTGCAATGTCACGGCACGGTCGACGCGCGTCCGGTCGGAATTTGCCGGACCGGCCAGCGGGTGGTCTCAGCCTGTGACAACGGGCGCAGGTCCTGCGGTCCCGACGGGCGGTGTGGACTGCGCGCCGTGGCAACGGCGTGGGCGGTCGCTGCGCCGCGTCAGGCCTGCGAGGTCTTGCCGTCGAGAAATTCGTGCCTTTCCAGTTCCCGTTGCACCCGCGCGATCTCGCTGTTGTAGCCGGAATGCTTTGCCATCTCGAGGCTGGCATAGAGCAGGCGCTCCGCCGGGAGCGCGCGCCCGCGGTGCAGGAGCGACAGGGCATAGGTCGTCATGGCACTGTTGAGCCGAAGCGACATGGCATTGCGCCGGGCGATCGCCATCGAGCGGATCAGCAGCTTGCCGGCGGTCGAGGCCTCGCCATTGTTCAAGAGGACCCTTGCACGCAGATGCAAGGCCTCGCAGGCGAGCGACGGAGCCCCCATCATTTCGGCGTAGTCTTCCACCTCGCGAAGCCTCTGCATGGCATCTTCCGCTGACAGCGGCGTCTCCGTCGCGGTCAGCATGCGCGTGCGGATCTCCGACAGCACAATATGGCGGCGGACGTCCTCATGTCCTCCCGTGTCGGCGAACTGCCGCGCCTCGCGAAGCAACAAAAGGGCCTTTTCGGGATCTTTCGCCGCCTCCAGGCGGGCGCGGTGATTGAGGAAGACCGCCGCGGCCCGCACATCGTCGTCTTGCCTACCCCAGTCGATGGCTTCGTCATATTGACGCTCGGCCTTGCCGATGTTGCCCATCAGGTGGTCGATCAGCCCCAGGTAGCCAACGGCGAGCTTGTAGACCCGGTCACCGCGGATCTTCTCGTCGTCGCGGATGCGGCGCAACCGGCTGCGCGCGGCGGAAAGCCGGCCGCGTTCGATCTGCACCATCGCCAGATTGAGGGAGATGCGATTGTGCTGGCGGCCAACGTCTTCCTGCCCCTCGATCCAGCGGTTGAACTCGATCGCCTGTCGCAGCAGGGCCACCGCATCCGTGAGGTTGCCCTGCACCAGACAGGTGAGGCCGGCCTCATTGTAGAGCCAGACGATCTCGTCCCGGTGGAGCGCATTCATCTGCTTGAAGGCAAGGTCCGGCCGGTAGGCTCGAAAATCGCTTTCCAGATCGACTTCGGCGTCTGTCTTTCCGGTTTCGGAACCGATCGCGGCCTTCAGGTCCTCGACGTCCAGCAGTTCCCAGGCCATGCGGATGATCCAGCGCAGGCGAACCTTGTAGGTTTCGAAGTACCCGCGCTTGCGTTCGGCCCGGCTCGCCGGGTGGCTCTTGTAGTCCTCGAACCGCGAGACGACGGCGACGGAGAACGTCGAACGCACCATCGTCAGTGCGGCACGCAAGGCCTCCACGCGGGTCGTCTTGTCGTCGGTCGAAAAAAGCCAGGGTTCGAACCGCTGTTCCGAATGCGGGATGTCGGGATATTGCGACAGGCCGACAAGCAGCCCGCGCAGGTATTCATAGGCTTCGTGGCTGAGCCGCGGAAGGCCCGAGGGCATCGAGGCGTAGAGCGAGGGCGAGAAGCTGTTGATCGCGACCGGATCGGCCGTGCCGCTGCCCAGTTTGGAAATCCCGTAGCGCTGGACGATCCGGTGAAGCGCGAAGCGGTACTCCATCTGAGCGGGCCAACGCCTGTTGTCGGCGTCAGACGCGGCTTCGCCAAGTTGCTTGACCTGCGGATGAGGATGCAGTCGGAAACACAGCCCGCGAAAAGCCAATGTGTGGAGCGCCCGCGAGATCGTGCGTCTTCGGCTTACATCGAATTCCGTTTTCGCATCGCGGAAATAGGCGCGAATGTCGGGCAGGCGGACCAGAACATTGGCGCTGACGGGCGAGCCGATGACGGCAAGGCTGCGCAGCAGTTTCTGGTGGAGTTCGATGTCGTTTTCCGGATCGCCGATGACGTGGAAGCGGGCGTAGCTGTCGAGCACCGCCCGCAACACGGTCTGCTCGCGCTGCTCGACGCTGACGTTGCGGATCTCGTTGACCGTATTGAAGATCAGGGCCTCGGCTTTGCGGGCGCCTTCGAGCAGGGTTTTCTCGCGCAGCACCACGCGTTGGGCCGCGGCGAGCAGCAAGGTCATGCAAAAGCGGTTGTTGCCAAGATGTCGGCGGATCTCGCGCCATTCGCTCTCCGAGTCGCCTTTTTCTGTCCGGTAGCGCAGAAGCATGACGCGCCGCATCAGTGGGACACGCTTGTCTCGAGCTTGTTTTACTTTGGCTCTATCCTTGAGTGCGGCAATGACCTTTGTGGCAACGTAGATTTCCACTGTTTCCCAGTTGGCCACAAGGCGTTCCGCAAGGCCGGCCGGCTTGTCGGTCGCCCATAATTCGCTACGCAGTTCCTTGGCCTCTCGAAAGACGGTTCCTGCGGTAAGCTCTTCCAGAGTGCCACGAGAGCTGGCGAACTTCGATGAGCGGTGTCGATACATGACGAACAAGGCGGTCGCCAAAAGGAAGAAATTGTCGATGAGGAATTCCGTCGTCTTCATCGGCCGGGCGAAGTGGATGAGGTTGGTCTGCTCGTTCGTTGCGTTCGGGTCGCTTGACGAAAAGGGAATGCCGGAGGCCACACTGCGGTGCAGCGTGCTTTCAAGACCGCGTGCGCCAATCCCCGGCCGGTCGATGCGAAGGGGGTGCAGGGCGGGAAGAGGCGGTTTGTCGAAGCTTTTCCTCATCCTGCCTTTGGGATCCGGGGCGGGCGTGCGCCAGAGATCGCCGAGGCCCGTTTCAGATCCGGTGGCGATAATGTCGATCGGCAAGGAGCTTGCCTCCTCCGACATGAGATAGGCGAGAACATCGTGGATCTCCGCGTTCTTCGCCCGCCGGTTTCGCTCGATCAGAAGCTCCACCCCGTTGATATAGATGAGGACCCTTGGCTGCAGGGGCCCGACGCTCGGGCTGGCGTTGGCGAAGATGCGGCTTTGGGTGCCGAATGTTTCCAGCGCGTGGCGCAGGCGCAGCGTGCGCGGCAGTTCCTTGAGGTCTTTCGCCGTCTTCCGTCGTTCCCGTTCGTCTGAGTGTCGCTGTTTCGCTTCAAACGATTTCCGCGCGTCCGTGTCATGCAGTTCCGCGTTGAGTTGCCTGAAGAACGTCGTCGGATCCGACGAGAAACCCGCGAGCTTTTCGCTTGTTCGCTGAACATCGAGTGCCAGTTCGTCGAGGGCGTCGACGAGCATGTCGTAGACGGAGGCAATCTCCGTCGAAAAGCTGAGGTTGATGAAGACGGCGCCGAAATAGACCGGCCTCATCGGCGCCTCTGACGGCGAAGACGGCAGCCCATCCTCCGGCCATGCGGCGCGCATATAGGCGGAAAGGCCGAGCCCCGTGTTCATCATCGACAGCAGGCAGCCCTTGCCCAGTCCGCGGTGGGCGGCAATCGTGTAGTACCGCCGCCCGGCATTGAGCCGGCCGTTCTTTTCGTCCCTGCAGCGCTGGAGGTATACGGCCCGCAGGAATGTGTCGGCGGCCCGCACACCCGTTTTGTTCAGGTATTTCGTCTCACTTGCGATCCGGTTGTCGTCGAGGGCGGATGCGGATGTCGGCCAGGCCTTTGCCACGCTTGTCTCCGCCTTGCTCAGGTCGGAGATCACACTGTCGATGCGATAGCGGATGAACCGTCTCGGCAGGATAGTGCGCTCTTCCGCAAAGGCGTCCCGGGTTTCGGCATCCGCGTCGATCCGCTCGAACCGGGCAAGCCGGTGGGGCGGACTTTGCTGCCAACGCTCCCACCAGGAGCGCCACTCCTTCTCCAGGCCGTCCAGCGAGGCATTGAGCGAGCCGGTCAGCAGCGCCCCGTAGATCCCGTCGAGAGCGATCTCCTGCGCCTTCAGGTCGCGCAGCGACGCGCCGAGACTGCATGTCTGTCCGGCGCCGGGGGACGCCAGAATTGTGCGGGCGATATGGGTGAGCAGCAGCAGATAGAAGTCGAGATAATCGGTGCCGTCGACCGTTTCGGAGCCATGGCGGTTCTTGGCATTGCTGGCCGCGCGCGATGTCTTGTAGCGGACCGGGGTGAACGTCGGGCAGACGAGACGACATAAAGGCTCGCTCTCAGTGAGTGGGGCCAGAAGAATTTCTGCCGTCAGTTCCTCTTTCCCGAAAAGCGCGGCGAGCGCGCCGTGTTCCTGGCCGTTCCGCTCGATTGTCCCGAGGCTTTCATTCAGGCGCTGAAGTAGGTCTGCCGTATCGTACGGCAAATGACCGTTTTCCGTTTTCAGCGTGGACAGGTCGTATCTCTCTGTAAGAGCGGGTTGCCTTTCTCCGTCGCCGAGGTTCTTGAGGGCTGTCCGCCGGTCGTTCACGATACGCGTCAGTTCGCTGACGAGGGACAGGATCTTGTGCAGCCAGTCGATGTCCTGAGGGGTGTCGCCGACCGTGACCTGCCCGCCGCCGTAGAAGATCGTGTGTACGCCGTAGCGCAGATAAAGGGCGGTGCTGGTCTTGGCACGGGCCGCTTCGTCTTTTTCGGCCGGCAGCAGCACGATGGAGGTGTAGCCGACCTCGCGGTCGCGGTCGCTGATGAATTGGCGCAGCGGCCGCAACAGGTCCGCCTCTGTCATGCCGAGGCCGAGAAACAGGGTGGGGGCGCCGGAAAAGGCAATGGAAATGCCTTCGTCGACCATCTCCCGCATGGCATCGCGGCGCAGATAGAGGTCCATGTAATCGGCCTCCGTCACCACAATGTCTTCCGTCTTGCTCGCCCGCCCGTGCAGGTGGAAGACGGAGGCGTCGACCCCTTCGTCGCTCAACGAGAAACTGACCAGATCCGAGGCCGTTTCGCGGCGAAAGGTCAGATCGCGAAACACGCCACCGAGGCTGTCGGAGCGGTGGCTGCGCAGATCCATGTATCCGCGCGGAAACGGACTGCCGTCGGCGGGGCCGCCATGATTGTCATGCTCGAACCGCCTGTAGCCGGCGTCCTGGAAATAGCGCTCGATCTCGAAGTCGTAATTGGTGGTCAGAAAACGGCTGATCTTGAGCTTGCGCGCCGTCTTGACCAGCGGATCGAGACGCTCCGACAGGATCGAGCGGCGCGAACGAAAGTCGTCGGGCTTGACCCCGTCGAAAATCGAGAGGTTGGGAAGTCCGGGCGCCGGCACTTCGCCGTCCTCCCGCTCCAGTTCCGTCATCGGGTCCTCGATCAGGGCGAGCAGCATGCCGGCAAGAAAGCGCGATGACGGCGTCAGGAAGGTCCGGTCGTGTTCCGATCCCTTGTCGTCCTCGCCCGCCTGATCGTGGAGGCTTTCTGTCACGAACGCCGCGATCTCTTCCCATCCGCGCGCCGTGGCCGCCCCGGCATCGATGATCTGCCGAATGTTCCCGCACCGAAACGGCGTCAGGACGGTGTAGCGGTCCGGTTTCTGCCGGATGCCCGGGATCCGGCGACCGAGTTTTTCCGTGTCGAGCACATTGAGGGTTCGCCGCATCTGGTCGGTGCGTTTTTCCCGGTCCCTGGTCGGGTCCTCGCGTCCGGCGTCCCGGTCATAGGACAGTCCGGACAGCAGGATCTGTTCGGCATGCGCGGTTTCGTCGATCAGAAGCGCCTTAACCAGGTCGGAGAAGGGCATCTGCGTTTCGGCCTTGCGCGCCTGGCGGTAGAATTCGACCAGGCTGTCCGTGAAAGCGCTATAGGCAATTTTACGCGCGCTTCGCACAACGCGCCCGCTTTTGTTCAGAAACGTCGTCAGCTTGTCGATGCTTACAAGCGGCGCTGCATTGTCGGTGTGGTGCAGGCACCCGAGCGCGTTGCGCTTCAGGATTTCGTCCTTGTCGTCGGGCGTGATGTCGCGCTTGTGCAGGAAGAGGCTGGATTGACGCTGGAGCAGGTCATGCAGTTGCTGGGCGATCTCGAACAGGACCGGGAGGCTTTCACCGCCGGGAAACTCGCCGCTGTCACCGCGCGCCTGGTCGAAGGTACGCCTCAGCCTGGTGACATCCGCGCGGGCGTAGCCGATCTGGCGCTGGCGGCTCGCGATCCAGCGCGCGATGTTTCGCGCATCGCCGACTGTTAGTCCATCCTTGGGCGTTGTTGGATCTTGCGTGTCGACAATGCCCTTTTCAAAAAACTCTTGAGCGCAAGGTTTTCGCTTTTTGGTCGACAGTGGCGTTTTTGTTCGGATGCACCGGACCAGCGGCGATTTCCTCCCGTTTGAGATCGGGATCGATAATATAGAGACTTGTCGCCAGTGCGATTTCAGCCTGCTCAATTAGAACGACGAAGCTGTTCGCCATTTGCGAAACCACGTCGGTTTGCAGGGTCTTCCATTCCCGCCAGCTGAGGCGGCCGAAGCCGGCGGAAAAACCCGAGCCGATGAAGGCCGTCAGGTTCCGGCTGTTGATTGCCTGAAACAGGAGTTGCTTGCCCTTGCCCTCGATCAGGCTCATGTCGAGCGTGTCGTCGATCTGGTGGATCGTATAGGGCCAGTAGCGAAGCTGTTCGCGCAGCTCCTCGAAGAAGTTTGCCTTCTCCTCGGCGGGCGCCACCGATGGCGACCCCTTCTCGTCATCCTCCGTCGAAGTCTCTCCCATCCGTCCCCCCCCGAGGCGCCGTTGTTGTCGTCTCGCTCCGGATCAGCCTCCAAGAGCCCGTGTTTCGAACGCGCCGGCGTCGACATGCATGTCGAGTTGATCGGTCTCCGGCAGGTCCGATACGGCGTAGCGCGAGGCATGCGGTCCCAGAGTGCTCATCTGGATGATCTTTTCCATCGACCGCGCGCCATGCCGGAACTTCGCGACCTCCAGAAACGCGTTGAGAACGCCGTCGTCGACCGAGGCCTCGCCGGTTGTCGTCTTGATGATGGAGGAGGCGTGTTCCTCGAGCAGGCTGCGCAACAGGATCGCGCGGCGCAGGACGTGATCGTCGTCGCGTTCATCGTCTCCGCGATCACGGGGATCGGGGCCGCGCACGTCGATATGGCCGCTGAGACGGGAGACGAAGTCCGTCAGCTTCAGTTCCGGCTTGTCTGGCGCCTTGGACGCCAGATCGCGAAAGGTGTGGCTGGTTCCGCCGGCGAAGACGAACAGGCCGCGGCCGATGGGGTGAAGCCGCGCGCCTTCGCGGAATGTGCCGTCCTGCATCGGGGCAAGGAAATGCGGCACCAGAGAAAGCCCGTGTGAATCGAACTCGTCGAAGAAGCAAAGTGGCGTTCTGCCCTTGAGGTTCTCGTCCCGGATCTCGTGGAAGAACCCCGGAAGGTCCTCGGCCGTCGCTTCGGACAGGTTGAAGACCTTCCCCGGCAGCTCGAGCGGCGCCACCATCTGGTTGATGCCGAACGATTTTCCGGCACCCGGCGGTCCGAATACCGCGATCGACAACGGTTTTGTCGTCCCGCTGTCCTTCAGATAGCTCCGGATTAGCCGGTTGATGGCGCGGTATCCCTCGATCTCGGTCCGGTCGACCGTGAAGAGTTTTCCGAAGCGGGCCGATGGCACGTTCGACAGGACACCCAGACCTTTCTGCACGATGCCGCGGGCAAGCTCCCGGTTCGATGTCGACCGCGGAACAACGACCCGCGGCTTCGGGCCGTGAAACGCGAGATTCTTTTCGCAGCGGTAGCACTTTAGCTGTGCCTCCGACGGTTCCGGCATCGGGAACTCGAGCGTGTCTCCGCGTTCCGTCAGCCGGGATTGCGCGAAGGCGCGCTGCCAGGCGAGCGCACGCAGGACGGGGTCGCAAAGATCGCTCGGACCGGAAAGGCCCCCCGCTTCGGCGATGCCCCGTGCGAGTGCGGTCGTGAAGCTGTTCATCTTGCCGAACAGGTCGCCCGCCTGTTCCTTCTCGACATCGCCCTCCGCAAGTGCGGGGTCGAACAGCAGATCGAGGGTGAGGGCTGAGGCCTTGTTCCGGCTCAGGATCGCGGCACCCTCGACATCGAAGAGCACCAGAAGATGGTCGGAGCCGGACAGGAGTTTCGGGAGGAGGCCTGTCGTTTCCCGCGCCTGTCGCAGCAGGTCCTCTACGACGAGTTCCCACGAAAGTCCGCGGACCAGGCGCACGCCGCTTGCGCGCAGGTTGTTCGCATTGACGATCAGAATCCGCCTGGCCCCGTTTAAGGTCGCGATCCGGTCCCACAGCCGGCCCTCGCCAAGCGGCAGGTGCATTTTGTGGAGAATGGTCCGGTCCGCGACCTGCCTGTCGAAAAGCGGCGGGCCCCAGATGTCCTCGCGCTCGCGCAGTCCCCCGCTCGCGTCGTTCAGGATAACGAGCGGCCACGAGCCGTCCGGGCAGGTTTCCGATATGTGCGATGGCAGCGCCGGCCGCGTGCTGGTGCGATAGCCGCCGAAGCTGGATACCCGCAGCTCGAGCGGCGCGTCCGGGCGGTGTTCCAGGAACTGGCCGTCAGCATCGACATAGCGGACATTGGCAAGCGATTCCACGTGGGTCTTGCTGCCGGAGGCCGGGTCCTCTCCGCCCTCGCGGGCGTCGATCTGGGTATGCTCCGGCCCGGCCATGGTCACATCGAGGCCATGGCTGATGAGCATCTCGCGGGTCATGTGGACCCCACCGTGCAAGGTCCACATCTTCCAGGTTCCGTAATGGGCCCAGTCCGGACTGGTCTGGCCTCCGACCGGGGGAAGGGCGACGATGAAGTGGTCGACCGCAGGGTCGCCGAGCAGAAGCACGCTATGGTGGGGGGAACCGGACGTCGGCAAGAGGGGCACTCCGGATAATTCTTGTTCGTTCAGCGGCTTGCCGCTCGGTTGGTGAAAGTCTGAAATCGGTTTGCCGACGAGTATCGGGGCACCTGCAATCAAATGCGACGCTACGTAATGTCGAGGCAGAGTGACACCGGAGAGGGGGAGTTGTAAAGCCGGCAGATGCAATACGCAGGGGTGTGCGCAGGCCGCATGCCTCACACGTCTGCCGAAACGGCAAATGGCTGTCGCAAGAGAGAGGCGTACCGGCCCTGACGGCCCCGAGGCCGAGGCGAGCAACGGGCCCCGCTCGCGGCGGTGCTTGTTTGGGGCGACACGATCCGTGTCGGGATCGGCAAAGCGACCAGCGGCTGCAAGGGGGCGGGGCAAGGGCGCTGGACGTTTCCCTGCGCCGGCGCGCGCCGTGGTTCAGCGCGGCCGGCCGGGCGCCTTGCTCAGTCGATCACGCCTTGCGGCGAGAACCCGCATTGCTCGGCGAGCTTGAGGTAGGCCGCAGTGAAGCCGCTGAGCGAGGCGGTGTAGAAAGGGCCGCCGGGGCCGATGATCTCGATGATGCCATTGGCCCGCATCGCTTGCAGCACCCGCTGCTTGTCCGCCTCGGCAAATTGGCTCTGCGCGTAGGCGTAGCCATCCGCGTCGAAACCGGCTGTCACGCTCGCCTGCGCGCTGTCGCCATCGTCGAAGACAAAATTCAGCATGTCCCCGTCATCGAGAACCGTCGCCTGGCCGCGAAAGGCCCGCTCCATCACGGAAACGCCCGGATAGACATCGGGGGGCAGGACATCGCCGTCGGACACTTCGATCTGGACGGTCGGGTCGCCGTCTCCTCCGGTCCACATCTGGCAGGTGGTGCGCAGGTCCTCGCCCGTGTCCAGTTTTTCGATCAGGACCGTCCAGTCCTTGTAGGTGAAATACTCGCTGGACGCAGTCGCCGGCAGGCTGAAAAGGCCGGCGGCGAGCGCAACGGCAACACATGGCAAACGAAGCATTGAAGGTCTATCCCCTTGAAGTCGCGATTGATTCGTCTTTTTTAGATCGCGGAATAAGATCACAGTTTCGACGGGGCGTCGCGCGCAACCTGCCGCACGGTCGGCTGCGGGAACGGCCCTGCGGCGGCGGTTTCGGTCGACCGCGCGCAAAGCTGTTGTTGATTGTGGGGGCGCGGGCGGCAATCATGACGGTGCAACGCCAACGAGAAAGGGCGCCCACGCTCTCCCTGCCGGATTTCAGAGGAGGACGACATGCGACTGACCGATGCGCAGCTGGAGCAGTTCGAAACGGAAGGCTGGATCTTCATTCCCGAGTGCTTTTCACCGGAGGAAGTCGCGGTGCTGCGGGACGAGGGCGAGCGGATCTATGCGCAGGACCGCGAGGAAGTCTGGCGGGAGGCGTCGGGCGCGCCGCGAACGGCCTTTGCAGCCCATCTCTACAATAAGGCCTTCGCCATTCTCGGGCGCCATCCGCGCCTGATCGAGCCGCTTGAACAGGTGTTCGGCGAAAAGGTCTACATGCATCAGTTCAAGGTGAACGCGAAGGCGAAGTTCACCGGCGATGTCTGGCAGTGGCATCAGGACTATGGCACCTGGCATCGCGATGACGGCATGCCCGAACCGCGCGCGATGAACATCTCCGTGTTTCTCGACGAGGTCTATCCCTTCAATGGTCCGTTGATGCTGATCCCGCGAAGCCACCGGCACGGGGTTCTGGACGCAAGCCACGACACGTCTACGACGAGCTATCCGCTGTGGACGCTCGACAATGACGCGGTGGAGAAGCTGGTGGAGGAGGGCGGTCTCGTCGCCCCGACAGGCAAACCCGGGGGCGTATTGATGTTCCACGGCAATCTGGTGCATGGCTCGGCCGGAAACATCACGCCGTTTCCGCGCAAGATCGTCTATCTGACCCTCAATGCGGTCTCCAACCACATCCGCAAACCGACGCGCAAGGAGTGGATCGCGCATCGCGATTTCACGCCCATCGAGGCCTGTGACGACGATGCCCTGCTGCGTCATGCGCGCGGGCGAAGCGAAGCGGCGGAATAGGCCGCCCGGCGTCCGGGCCGCAAGCTTGCGGAAGCCGGGCAAGGCGGGATCCCGCCTTGCCTTGTTCCCGCGTCTGGGACACAACGGGCGGTGGCCGATGCGGCCTTTCAACTGTCCTGACTGGCTGACGGCGCTTGCGTGATCCCGAAATGACCCTGACCATCGTCACCGGCGCGGATGCGTCTTTCGCCCGGACGTTGGCGCAGTTCCTGATGAGCGTTCGTCGCCGTCGCCTGCATCACGGCGCGCGCATCGCGGTCTATGATCTTGGACTGGGTCAGGCGTGGCGGGCGAAGATTGCCGCGCGGTTCCCCTTCGCTGAGATCCTGCCGTTTTCCTTCGCCGACAAGCCGGCCCATGTAGCGGTCGAGGCCGGCGCATTCGCGTGGAAGCCCCTGGTGATCGCCGATGCGGCCGCCCGCTTCGGCGGCCGGCTTTTCTGGTTCGACAGCGCTACCCTGTTTCATGGCGACCTTTCCGAACCGCTCAGTGTCCTGGAAGAGACCGGGGTCTATACGCTTGAAGGACAATCCAATCTGGCGCAGCGCTGCCGGAGCGAGGTGCGCGATTACCTGAAGGCGGATCCGGACGACCTGCACCGCAAGATCCGCATCGGTGGCGTGCTGGGGTTCGATCTCGACGCGCCGGCCGCGCGCGATCTTCTGGCAAAGTGGGCGAGGCTTGCGCTCGACCCTGACGCCTTTCGCCCGGCCGCGCCCGATCACAACGCCGATCAGGCAGTGTTGACCATCCTGCTCTTTCGTTTCGAGCGCGAAGGGCGATTGCGGCTGAATGCCGGCGAGATCGACATCTCGTCCGCGCGACCCGTGCGCTGGATGAGCTCGCGCAACAAGGTCGCCGCGCACCGGCCGTTGTGGATGGATCCGCTGGTGCGCGCCGGCTACCGCGCCTACAAGACCCTCGACCGGCTCACTCTGCGCTGGCAGGATTTCTACCGCCGGCGCGTGCTCGGGCTGCATCGCTGGCCGAAGGAGCACTTCCAGACCTTCGTGATGCGCGCGGGCGATGCCGCGCCCACGCCGATCCCGGCGCCCGCGCTCAGCTACTACGCGGATCCGTTCCTGTGGTGCCATGAGGGGCGGCTGTGGCTCTTCGTCGAGGAGTTCGAGTATCCCGAACAGCTCGGGCGGTTGGTGGCGATGGAACTGGACGACGATCTGCGGCCCGGCCCGGTGCGGCCGGTGCTGCCGCTTCGCGAGCATGCCTCCTATCCCTATCTCTTCGAGCATGATGGCCGGCTCTGCATGCTGCCGGAAGCCTGCGCGCTGGGCGCGCTCGATCTCTATGTCTGCGAGCGGTTTCCCGATCGCTGGCGGCGGGTGCGCAGGCTTCTGGAGGACGTCGATGCGGTCGACAGCGTGCTGTTTGAGCAGGGCGGCTGGTGGTGGCTTCTGACCAACGCGAAGCCGCTTGGCGCGGAGGGCGGGCGGTCGCTGGCGCTCTACCGCATGCGCGATCCGGAAAGTGGCGCGCTGGAGCCGCATCCCGTCAACGCGCAAGGGGTTTTCGCGGACCGCGATCACGGATATGGCCGGGGCGCGGGCAGTCTGTTCCTGGACCGGGACGGGCCGCTTCGCGTCCTGCAGAAGAACGACGACTACTACGGGCAGGCCGTGGAGGTGCGCCGCATCGTGGCGTTGAGTGAGGCCGACTACCGGGACGAGGGCGTCGATCCGCGCCATCCCCTGGCCGCGCTTGCCGCCCATGTCTCGCCCCATCACATCAGCCTGCACGGCGATGCGGTCGCCTTCGACCTGCGCGACCGGTTGGGCTTTGTTTCCGGCCTTCCATGGATCGGGCGAAGGCTCAACGCGATTGCGCCGGCTGCCAAGCGGTTTCTGGCGGGCGGGGCCGGGATCGAGACGGCTGTTGCGCAGACCGTCAACCGTCTTGTGGCACTGGTCCGGCCAGCCGATGGCCGCCCACCGTCCAGCGATCGGCCAGGTGGCGAATGACAATCGTATTGTTCCGGCTTTCGGGCGTGCCATCGCCGGAGTTAATCCGCCCGAGGCTCGATGTCCGGTAGAGCGACTTCCGGCTCCATTGCTGAAAGCCGGCCCGACGCGCCGGGATGACGAATTTCGGCGCCGTGCAAAACCCGGAAATCCAGACATCGTCGACAAAGAAGGCAGCCTCCGGCGCGTCCCGGTGGGTCAGCATCGCGTCCATGTCGGGAAAGAAGCGCGGCCGGACCAGATAGCCGGAATAGCCTTGCAGGATGTCGATGGGGCGGGGAGCGCGAAGGCGCCGGGCCCGGATCGGCACAGGTGGCGTCATCTGGAGATTGGACCAGATCGTCGTCGACCGGTCGACGAAATCCGCCGGAACCACCCAGCCCGTCAGGCCGAAGGCGGCGTCAGGCGTAGCCTGCGCGTGATGCGAGAGGTCCGCCAGGAAGCTGCGGGGATAGATGCGGTCGTCGTCGACCACGACAATCGGCGTATCGGCGTCGACGCCGGCCAGCGTCGGGAACAGTTTGGTCGCGGGGCCGGCGTCGTCGCAGCGCACGATCTGGACCATCTTGAGCCCTTCGAGCCAGTCCGGGATCTCGTAGGCGCAGTTTTCGCGTCGGGAATGATGCGGAATGTTGAGGCGGATCTCGGCCGGCGGCAAGGTCTGGTCCAGCAGGCTTTTCAGCGTCATGCCCAGATTTGCGATGCGGCTCGGGATGGTGGAGAGCGTCACCACGATGTCGCTGCGACGCTCCGTTAAGGCAACCGTCGCATCCAGATCGGCAAGGTCCAGTCGCGACAGCCGCCAGGCCCGCGCCAGATCCGGTAGCAGGGTTTCGCCCTCGAAGAAGTCGTGGACGAAAACGCCGGCGGCTGCCGTGGCGCCAAGGGCGGAAAGCGAGAGCGGAACAAGCAGCGACATGGGCGGGCGAGATGTCCGGACGGGTTGCGTGGGCGGACACTTGCCCTGGCCCGCCGCCGTGTCAAGGTCGGGCCGAGGCCGGGCCGGGGCTAAAGCGCCTGTTGCCAGTCGCGCACCGTCTCCAGCGGCCACAGCAGCATCAGCACGTTGAGCGTGAGATTGTCGCGAATGACAATGGCGGCGATGATCTCCATCGCAAGCGCCAGCACGACTGTCACCGCAACCGGAAGGCGCAGCGCGAGCCAGAAGCCGACGAGCATCCAGCCGATGTCGGCGACCGAATTGATGACGCTGTCGCCGGTGTATCCCACCGCAATCGTCGCTTCCCGGTAGCGGTCGATGATGATCGGGCTGTTTTCCAGGATCTCCCAGGCGGCCTCCAGAACCGTTGCGCCGACGGCGCGCCAACCGGTGCTCAGCCCGGGTGTCGCGATATGAAACAGCCAGTAGAAGAGGAAGCCGTGGATGATGTGCGAGGGCGTGTACCAGTCCGAGAGATGCTGGGAATTGTCCGAGGAAATCACGTCGCCGGTCCACAGCTTGACCTCGCCGCAGGTGCAGATCGGCACGCGCCCCATCGCCAGCAGGATGACGGCGGTGGCAATGACAAGCACCAGAAGCGTGATCGTGGCGGGCCAGTGACGATACGGCGAGGACGGGGCAGGGGGCGACATGCGGGTAAAGGTTCCGAATCCAGACGACAGGATCGCAACCCTAGCCGGTCGCGCAGGCTGAGCAACGCCCAAAGCGTACGTTCGCGCAATGCGACACTGGTATTTGGCGCGGCAAATGAATAGACCTGCGGGCAAAGGATGGGCGCGCGCGACACGCGCCGCCATGCCCCAGGTTTCAAGGAGACGGCATGAGCCTCACCGAAAGTCAGCCCACCGCGACGCATGCCGGCGCGCAGGCGTCCTTCAAGACCCGCCGCACGTTTGCGATCATCTCGCATCCGGATGCCGGCAAGACCACGCTGACGGAAAAGCTGCTCCTGTCGGGCGGCGCGATCCGGGCGGCCGGGCAGGTGCGTGCGCGCGGCGAGCGGCGGCGCGCGCGCTCCGACTGGATGAAGATCGAGCAGGAGCGCGGGATTTCGGTCTCGTCATCCGTGATGACCTTCGAGCGCGACGGCATCACCTTCAACCTGCTCGACACGCCGGGCCACGAAGACTTTTCCGAAGACACCTACCGCACGCTGACCGCCGTCGATGCGGCGGTCATGGTGATCGACGCGGCCAAGGGCATCGAGACCCAGACGCGCAAGCTCTTCGAGGTCTGCCGTCTGCGCGACATTCCGATCATCACCTTCATCAACAAGGTCGACCGCGAAGGCCGCCATCCGCTGGAGGCGCTCGACGAGATTCAGGAGGCGCTCGCCCTCGACGTGACGCCGATGACCTGGCCGGTGGGCATGGGGTCGGATTTCTTCGGCATCTACGACTGGAAGGCCAAGCGGTTCATGACGTCGGGCGAGGGCCGTGGCCAGCGCTGCGACACCGTGGTCGAAGTCGAGGGGCCGACGGATCCCAAGCTGGTCGATACCGTCTTCGAGAAGGTGCTCACCGAACTTGAGGAAAACGTCGAGCTGGGCGCGGAAGCCTATCCCGCGTTCGACCGCGAGGCGTTCCTGGAAGGGCATATGACGCCGGTCTTCTTCGGCTCGGCGCTGCGCGACTATGGCGTCGAGGAGATCATCCGCTTCATTGCCGAGTTCGGTCCCGCGCCGCATGCCCAACCGGCAACCACCCGGATCATCCGTCCCGAGGAAGACAAGGTCACGGGCTTCGTCTTCAAGGTGCAGGCCAACATGGACCCCAAGCACCGCGACCGGATCGCCTTCGTGCGCCTGTGCTCCGGCACCTTCAAGCGTGGCATGAAGCTCAAGCATGTGCGCGCCGGCAAGACCATCGCCGTCTCCGCGCCGATCTTCTTCTTCGCTGAGGAGCGCGAGCTTGCCGAAACGGCCTATCCCGGCGATGTCATCGGCGTGCCGAACCACGGCCAGTTGCGCGTCGGCGACACGCTGAGCGAGGGCGAGGAGATCCATGTCACCGGCCTGCCGGCCTTCGCGCCGGAAGTGCTGCGCCGCGTGCGCCTGTCCGACACCATGCGCGTCAAGCAGATGCGCCAGGGCCTTCAGGACCTCGCCGAAGAGGGGCTGGTGCAGATCTTCAAGCCGCAGATCGGCTCCAACTGGATCGTCGGCGTTGTCGGCGTGCTGCAGCTCGATGTCGTGGTGGAACGGCTGCGCACCGAATATGCGACCGAGATCGGTTTCGACGCGGTTCAATACAACACCGCGCGATGGGTTGAGTGCGATGATGATTCGATTTTGCGCAAGTTTATCGAAACAAACCCGTCAAGTATCGCCATGGATCGCGATGACCGACCGGTTTTTCTGTTCAAAAATGCCTGGGAAGTGTCTTACGTTTCGGAGAAAAACCCGGATATCCGCTTCCGGGAAACCCGCGAAATCGTTCATACATCAATAACTTGAGTCGTTTTCATCGGATTGCCGCCAAGCGATTTCCTCGGCTGGGAAAACAAAAAAGCGCAGTGTGTGCGCTTTTTTGTTGAGCCCGCACGTGCGATGCGCTATTTGTATGACAGCTAAGCTGCTGCAATTTCAACTTGAATCACCAACCAGAAACCATAGTCCCTGGAGGCCTCACCATCGTGGCCCTGCTCGTACCCTACGCCCCGAAGCTGTCCTTGCGTATTTCTTATACGCTTGAGGCCGCGCGCCTGTGGCTTGGGGGCAAGCCGCCGGCCGTACAGGTCGCGGCATTGCCGTGGCGGCGGGTGTCTGGCGGTCGTGTCGAGGTCCTCATGGCGACAAGCCGGGACACCGGGCGTTGGGTGCTGCCGAAGGGCTGGCCGCAGAAGAAGCGCAGCCTCAGCGAGACGGCCGCCTGTGAAGCCTGGGAAGAGGCCGGGCTTCTGGGGCGGATCTCGCCCAATGCGGTTGGCAGTTTCTTTTATCGCAAACGGCTGAACAGCGGGTTGCACCGACGTGTCCGCGTGTCCGTGTTTCCGCTGGCTGTCTGCGGACAGGCCGAAACCTGGCCGGAATACGGCCAGCGCGAATTGCGCTGGTTTTCGCCGGAAGAGGCGGCTCGCCATGTTCACGAGCCGGAGTTGGCCGAGCTGCTGCGCAATGCGGATGTCATGAAGCGGCTGGTATGATCCGCCGATGTTTTTCTCGATGAGGCCCGAACCGAGACTGCAGCGGCGAGCTGCAGGCCGGCGCCCGTTTGACCGCGGACCGCAGGCGTGAGCGAGCGTGGCGTCAGGACCGCCGTCACCACCATAGACAAGGACCTCGACAAGCTCGGCTTTGTCGAAGAGGCGGCGGGTCATCTGTCGCGCTCGATGATCGCGCTTGGCTTCGCGGTTCTCTTCCTGGTGATGACCGCCTGCATCGCGGCGCTGCTCCTGTCCGACAATCCGCATTGGCTCCTGCTCACGGCGGCCCTGGCGCTTGGCGGATACATGGCGCTCAACATCGGCGCCAATGATGTTGCCAACAATGTCGGGCCGGCGGTGGGTGCCCGCGTGCTGACGATGACGAGCGCGCTGCTGCTTGCCGCGCTTTGCGAGAGTGCCGGAGCATTGCTCGCCGGCGGCGAGGTGGTGACGACCATCTCCACCCGGATCGTCGACGTGGGCGGCTTTTCCGAACAGGCGGATTTCCCGCTCGCTATGCTGGCCGCCCTTGTGGCGGCCGCCCTGTGGATCAATCTTGCGACGGTGCTGGGCGCGCCGGTTTCCACCACCCATGCGGTGGTCGGCGGCGTCGTGGGGGCTGCGATGATGTCGGCCGGCAGCAGTGTCGTTTCCTGGGGAACGGTCGGCGCGATTGCCGCAAGCTGGGTCGTCTCGCCCTTGCTTGGCGGGCTTGTTGCGGCGGCGCTGCTGGCATTGGTCAAGACCCTGATCATCTACCGGGACGACAAGATCGCCGCGGCAAGGCGCTGGCTCCCGGTCATGTTCTCCCTGATGGCGGGCACCTTCGCGCTGTATCTGGTGATTGTCGGGCTGTCGCGGTCTCTGCCCGTCGCGCCGGGCGTGGCGCTTGCGATCTCGCTCGCCGCTGCCCTTTGCGTCTATCTGCTGTCGGTGCCCCTGATCGCGCGGGCGGCGACGGGCCTTGAAAACCGGAACCAGTCGCTGCGGCGGCTGTTCCGCATTCCGCTGATCGTGGCGGCCGGCGTCCTGTCCTTCGCCCACGGCGCCAACGACGTTGCCAATGCCGTCGGCCCCGTCGCCGCGATCTTTTCGTCCTTCAGCGATGCCGAGGCCGTGATGTCGGCGGGAGGTTATCTGTTTCCGGTTCTGCTGATCGGCGCGTTGGGCATCTCGCTCGGCCTGTTGCTGTTCGGCCCGAGGCTGGTGCGCATGGTCGGCGAACGGATCACGCGGCTCAACCCGATCCGGGCCTTTTGCGTGGCGCTTGCAACCGGTGCAACGGTGCTGCTGGCGAGCGGCCTCGGCTTGCCGGTGTCCTCCACGCATATTGCCGTCGGCGCGGTGTTCGGGGTCGGCTTCTACCGCGAGTGGTTCATGAACCGCGCCCGGACCCTGAGGGTCGGCGAGATCCTGCCGCTTGCCGGAGGGTTGAGCGTCCGTCCGCGCCGCGAGCCGGCAGACCTGCGCCGCCGCAAGCTCGTGCGGCGGGCCCATGTGCTGACCATCGTCTCCGCCTGGGGCGTGACCGTGCCGGCCGCGGCGATGCTGGCTGCGGTCGTCTTCGCTGTCTTCGACTGGGTGCAATAGGATCCGCTTCCGGATTTCAGGTTTCCCGCCATGGCTGCCGGCAAAAGATGACGCGATGCGTCGCGGCGTCCCCATTTCCGGCATCATCGTGTAATCGTAGTGGCCGTGTTTCAAAGGAAAGTCCGCTGCATGTTGAGATCCCTGTACCGACGCCAGCTTGAGGCCGATCTCCCGCGCTGGGTCGAGGCCGGCTGGATCGCGCCGGAAGGGGCCACGCAGATCCGGCGCGACCTCGGTGCCGACGGCGAGGGGCGGTTTCGCCTGCCCCTGCTGCTTGCTGGCATCGGTGCGATCTGCATCGCCCTGGCACTTGTCGCCTTCGTTGCGGCCAACTGGGAGGCGATCCCGCGCCCGGTCAAGCTTGCCGGCATTGCGGCGCTGCTTGTCGCGGCGCATGGCGCCGCAGCCCTGTTCGCCGCGCGGGGCTGGCGCGCGGTTGCCGACATCGCGACGCTGTTCGCGGTGCTCGTCTTCGTCGCCGGCCTGTCGCTGGTCGGGCAGATGTACCATTTGCCGGTGGACTGGCAGGCCGGCAGCCTGATCGTGGTGGTCGGGGCGCTGGCTGCGGCCTGGCTCTGCGCCTCAAGGGGGGCGGCGCTGGTGGCAACGATTGCCGCGATGATCTGGCTGTTCTGGCGCGACGACACGTTGCATCTCGCAACGCCTGACGGCCTGCTCGCGCTCATTCTCCTGGCGGCGACGGCCGGGCACGTCCTGCGCCACAGCTCGCTTGCCGGACGCCTCGCGGTGCTTGCGCAGGCGCTTGCGACCTATGCCGCTTTCGTCATTGGCGAGATGGACCGCATGGATATGTCCCGCGACGCCGAGGTCGTCTCGGCAGTGCTGCTTGGACTGGCGGCACTGGCCGGCGCCTTCGCTGTCTGGGGCCTTCTTGCCGACCGGCTGCTGCGGGGCGGCGCGGACGGCGTGGCGGCTCTGGCGGACACAGGCTTGCGCACCGCCCCTCTCTTGCTGGCGCTTGGCTGCGTGATCGGGCTCTTTCTTGGCCTCGACAGCTACGATTTCCTTGGCAATCGCGTGGATGCAAGGGTGTTGCTGCTCTGGCCGGTGACTATCGTCACACTTCTGGCGGCAGCCGGCGCGGCCCTCGCGATCACGCGGGGCGTCTGGGACGGGGCTTTCACTGCGGTTCTGGTCGCGTCGGCTTTGTCGTTCGCGCTGCCGCTGATGGTGGTGTGGTTTCCCGGCCAGGTGGTCTGGATCGCGGTGATCGCGCTTGCCGGCGCCGTTGCGATCAGCGTGGCGGGGTCGGCGGCCCATCGCACCTCATGGAGCGTTTTTGGAAATCTGGCGATTGCGGCTGTTCTGCTGATGTTGCTTGAACACACCGTCGGTTCGCTGATCGGCCAATCGGTCTTCTTCCTGCTGGCGGGGCTCGCGCTGATCGTGGTCGCCCTTGTCAGCGGCTACATCCTGCGCAAGCGCCCGGGCAAGACGGAGGCGGCGTCATGAGGCTGGAAACACTCTCGCCCTGGGTGCGCTGGGGAGCGGTTGCGCTCCTGCAGTTGGTGCTGATCCTGCTGCCGCTTGCGGAACGCTGGTCGGTGCATGCGACGGGCCAGGAGGTGACGCTGGCGCTGCGGCCGATCGACCCGCGCGATCTCCTGCGCGGTGACTATGTGATCCTCAATCCCGAGATCGGGCGGATCTCCCGCGATCAGGTCGGGCGCGGAACGAATCTCGCGGCCTTCGGCCTCGGCGACACGGTCTGGACCGTGGTGGAGCGCGATGTGGAGGGCATCTTCAGGGCGGTGGATGTGCTGCCTGCGCCGCCGCAGGACGGACGTGTCGCCCTGAAGGGGCGCGCCGGATCGCCTGCGAACGGCGAGGAGCTGCGCGTCGACTACGGACTGAGCGCCTTCTTCGTCCCTCAGGGCAAGGGCAAGGACATCGAGACGCTGCCGCGCGAGCAGGTCCGCCTGGTGGTGGCGGTCACCGGGAGCGGCCGCAGCGCGCCGCTGCGGCTGCTGGCAAACGGCAAGGTTCTGCTCGAGGACAGTGCGTTCTAGGGAGTATAAAAACAAGCATATTTGATGCATGTTTTTCTTGCGTCGGCTTCCCTAAAGAGGTATCCAATATTCCTCTTTAGGGAAGATCCACATGAGACTGACGCTCCAGACCGACTACGCCTTGCGCATGCTGATGCATCTTGCGGTGCAGGATGGCGACCGCGCCACGATCAGCGATGTCGCGGACAGCTACCGGATCTCCAAGAACCACCTGATGAAGGTCGCCCAGGCGCTGGTCCGCGCGGGCGCGGTGGAGGCTTTGCGCGGACGCGGTGGCGGAGTGCGCCTCGCACGTCCCGCCGAGCGCATCAGCGTCGGCGACGTCATTCGCAGGCTGGAGGAGGGCAGCGCGCTGGTGGAGTGCTTTCCGGGCGGAAACGGCACCTGCCGCATCACGCCGTCCTGCCAGCTCAAACATGCCCTGCACGAGGCGCGCGAGGCCTTCTTCCGCGTTCTCGACGGCTATTCGATCGGCGATCTGGTGGCGGGCAATTCCGGCCTGAGAGAGATCCTTGTCGGAGACGCCGCATGACGACCTTCCGGGTCAGAAGCGCTGCCGAGCGTCGGCAGGAAATTCAGGATGCGGCGGCAGCGCTCGGCATCGACGACGGCTATATCTCGACGCTGGTCGAGACCTTTTACGCTCGCATTCGCGCGCATGACGTCCTGGGCCCGATCTTTGCCGCGGAAATCGGCGACGACTGGGCGCCGCATCTCGCCAAGATGAAGGACTTCTGGGCCTCGGTCGCCATGAATGCCGGGCGCTATTCCGGCAAGCCGGTGCCGGCGCATACAAAGCTCGCCGATCTTCAACCCTGGCATTTCAAGGTCTGGCTCGACCTGTTCGAACGGACGCTTGAGGACACCGCGCCGCATCCGGACGCGGTTCCCTATTTCATGGAGCGGGCGCAACGCATCGCCCGAAGCCTTGAGTACGCGATCTCCGGGCTGCCTCCTCTCAACGCCGGAGCGAAATCATGAGCATTGCTGCCCTTGTCATCGTCGCGGAGGTCGGAACCGCGCTGTTCTTCGCGCTCTATCTGGGCGCGCTCACCATCGGACTGCGGGAGGATCGCGAAGAGGTTCGCGTGCCGGTGCTCGACGCCACCGGCCGGGCGCTCTTTTCGGCGGCCAAATACGGCTTTGCCGCCGGCATCCTGGCGGTCGTCGTGCTGACCGTCCTGAACATTGCGGGGACCATCGCATGAGCCCGAACATCACACCGACGACCGGAAACGCCCGCTGGAGCGGGATCTGGCCCTGGCTGCTGCTGTGGGGCGCGGCCCCCATGCCGCTCTACATCTGGCTCGTGGTTGGGATGCTGGTGTAAGAGACCTTCGTCTATTTAGAATAATTTATAATAATAAATTAAATTTCAATGTAGAATTGAAGGATGGTTGCCTCTATTGGAGAGTAGTAATGGATAAAATAAAAAATCTTTCCTTCCAATTTCGCAATGCAATTGAAGCCCTGCCGCAAAGCGCGCGCCCAATTTCCTTGCGATATTTCCCAGGCGGCGCATGTGGTGATGCGGTGCTACTTCTAGGACATTATCTGAAGTCTCAGGGACTAGGAGCATCCGAATACGTTCTCGGGCGTCGAGGGCAAGGCGATGAATGTCACTCTCATGCCTGGCTTCAGAGTGGAAATATCGTAGTTGACATAACGGCAGACCAATTTCCTGAGATTGACGCTCCGGTAATCGTAACAACCCAGACAGATTGGTACGATACTTTCGATTGGGAGGTTTTGCATGAAGCTGATTTTGCTATTTTTGACGAGAGTACTATTTTGACCTATGAGAATTGTTATAATCTGATATTAAGATTCATGAAATATTAGATTATAAATAATAAAAATTATTATAATATTTTTCAAAATTATTATTTCTTATTTATAATAGTTTGATGTGATCTCCCCCCATTAACGTGCATCTTCCTCCGCCAGGATTTCCAGTTCCAGCCAGGTTTCCTCGGCGCTGGCGAGTTTTTCCTGCGCCTTGGTCATATTCGCCATCAGCGTGTCGAAGCGCTTCGGGTTCTTCGCGAAAAGGTCGGGGTCGGCCAGCTCGCGCTGCATGTCCGCGATCTCCCGGCCGAGCTTTTCGATTTCCTTCGGCAGGGTCTTCAACTGATGCTGCTGGGTGAAGCTCAGACGGGATTTCTTCTTCGGTTTTTCCTCAGCCGGCGCCGTTTTGGCTTTCGGCTTGGTCGTCTCGCCGCCGCCACGCGGAGCGCGCGCCGAGACGCCCGCGCCGCGCTGGGCGATCATGTCGGAATAGCCACCGGCATATTCGCGCCAGACGCCATCGCCTTCCGCGAAGACGATGGAGGTCGCGACCCGGTCGAGAAAGTCACGGTCGTGGCTGACGAGCACCACCGTCCCCGGATAGTCGGCAAGCATTTCCTGCAGAAGATCCAGCGTTTCCAGATCGAGATCGTTGGTCGGCTCGTCGAGCACCAGAAGGTTCGACGGGCGGGCCAGCGCGCGGGCCAGCATCAGCCGTCCGCGCTCGCCGCCCGACAGGGCGACGACGGGTGTGCGGGCCTGTTCGGGCGCGAACAGGAAGTCCTTCATGTAGGACACGACATGCCGCGCGCCTGACGACAGCACCACCTGATCGCCGCCGCCGCCGGTGAGGACCTCCGTGACCGTGTCGTCGTCGCGCAAGGATTCGCGCGCCTGATCCATCGTCACCATGTCCAGCGCCGAGCCGAGCGTCACGCTGCCGCTGTCGGGGGCAAGCGTTCCGGTCAGGAGCTTCAGCAAGGTGGTCTTGCCGGCACCGTTCGGTCCGACGAGCGCCACCCGGTCGCCGCGCAGGATGCGGACGGAGAAGTCCTTCACGATCGGACCTTCGCCATAGTCCTTGGAGATGCCCTTGGCCTCGATCACCCGCTTGCCGGACACCTCGGTGTCGCCGACCGTCAGCTTGACGCTTCCCTGCGGTCCGCGGTGCGCCTTCTTCTGGGCGCGGAGGTCGCCGAGTTCGCGCACGCGCCGCATGTTGCGCTTGCGCCTGGCGGTGACGCCATAGGTCATCCAGTGCTCTTCGCGCTTGATCTTCTGCGCAAGCTTCTGCTGGTCGCGCTCTTCTTGCTCGAACACCTCGTCGCGCCACGCCTCGAAATGCGCAAATCCCTTATCGAGCCGCCGCGAGGTGCCCCGGTCGATCCATACGGTGGCACGGGTAAGGTCGGCCAGAAAGCGCCTGTCGTGGCTGATCAGCACGATGGCCGATTTCATGGAGGCAAGCTCGTCCTCCAGCCATTCGATGGCCGGCAGGTCGAGGTGGTTGGTCGGTTCGTCGAGAAGCAGGATGTCCGGTTCCGGCGCAAGGGTGCGCGCAAGGGCTGCGCGGCGCTTCTCGCCGCCGGAGAGCCGTGCGGGATGTTCCTCGCCGGTGAGGCCCAGCACCTCGAGCAGATATTGCGCGCGGTAGGGATCGTCGCCCGGCGCCAGTCCGCTCGTCACATAGTCGAGCACGGAGGCGGCCGCACCGAAATCGGGTTCCTGCGGCAGGTAGCGGATCGTGCGGCCCGGCTGGACGAAGCGCTCGCCCGCGTCCGGCTCGATCATGCCGGCGGCGATCTTCAGGAGCGTCGACTTGCCGGAACCGTTGCGGCCGACGAGGCCGATGCGGTCTCCTTCCCCCACCTGGAGTTCGGCCGAGGTGAGCAGCGGCGTGCCGCCGAAGGTGAGCGCGATGTCGCGAAGGTGCAAGAGAGGTGGTGCCATCGTGTCTCAGTAGGCAAAGACGCGTGTCTCCGCAACCGCCATCGGCAGGGCGCGCAAGCAATTCGCCAGGCCACGTTCAGGCGTCCGGCAGGGCCTTGGCGGTTTTCAGAATCTTGCGGGTCATGGACATGAGTTTCGCCATTTCCCGGCGGGCGGCCTCCGGGTCGCGGGCGACGATGGCGTCGAGCACCAGCCGGTGCTGGTCGAGCGCGATCGGATCGCTGACGCGCGGATCCGAGGTGATCGAGATCGAGGCCCTGAGCGCGTTCTCGATGCAGGCGCCGAGGCCGGACAACAGCGCGTTGCGGCTGGCGGCAAGCATCAGCCGATGGAAACGCACGTCCGCGTTCAGGGTTTCGGGATTGCGCTCGCCATCGGCGGCCCCCATGGCATCGAGCGCCTCGCGCATCGCGGCGATGGCCTCGTCATCCGCATGGCGCGCGGCAAGCGCCGCAGCTTCCGGCTCGACGAGGTCGCGAATGCCGACGAGTTCCGCGAGAATCTGGTGCTGCGGCACGACCTTCGCGCGCCAGGCCAGCATCTGCCCGTCGAGGAAATTCCAGTCGACCTCGGGGCGCACGCTGGTGCCGTGCTTCGGGCGCGAGGAAATCAGGCCCTTGCCGACAAGTGTCTGCAGCGCTTCGCGCAGACAGGTCCGGCTGACGCCAAGATCCGCCAGCAGGTCGGCCTCCGTCGGCAAGGTGCTGCCGGGCGGATAGGAGCCGTCCAGGATCCGAAGGGCGATGATCTCCGCAACGGCGGATTTCAGGTTGCCCCGCAAGGGAGAAGCTGCGTCCTGCATCTGGCGTTTCTCGAGCCTGTCTATTGCGACTGCATGATTTGCGCACATGCCATCGGGCATCGCCGCGCGCAAATCAAGAAAAACACGCTGCGGCATCTGATCGCTGCCGCGGGCGCGACCCGGCGCAACGTGCGGCAGAAGGAAATATACGACATTAAAGCAATGATTTCCGGGATATTTTTTCGATTCGCCCCGGGCTACCAGAACGTTCTCGGCTTTTTCTCTTCAATGGGGAACAGCCGACGTTGCGGCATCTTGTCATTGACGGCGATTGGTGGAAAGCTTCGCCCACAACCACTCCCTGTGCCCCCGAGCATCCGGACCCGCAGGTCCCGAACAAGAGGTGCCGCATGGCATGCGGAGTGACAAGATTGGGAGAGTGTTATGACAATCAGTTTTGGAGCGGGCCTGCGCGCGAGCCTTTTCGCGGGCGCCCTCGTTGCCGGCACCGCATTCGGGGCGATGGCCGAAACCGTGTATCACCGCGGCAACGACGGCAATCCCGAAACGCTGGAC
>VCJN01000500.1:0-66538 GCA_006384855.1 Tetraselmis striata | reverse complement strand
GCATACTCAATGCTGCGACTTCTTGCTGACTTCTTGCGACTTCTATGCGTGCCACAATTTATCACACAACCAAACGTCCATATATATGATATGATATATATACATTGCTATATCAATAGGGTCGGCGCCGGTGGCACATGGGATGCTGCTAAAAACTGATGTAATTGCATCACATATCAGCATGTCGGAAAAAAAGTGTTGGGGCCTGCTGAATGAATAGACGGCGCGTTGGCGACTTGGCGTTGTATTGGCGGGCGGGGAGCAACTGAGCAAGCAGGTGTCATGGAAATATAAATCATGGATACAGATTGATGTGCTGCTTATGTTAAATGTTACATCTGTTCTCTCACGGTGTTGCCTCGGTGCGTTTATTGTACCAATAAGCATATTCTATAGGACATAGCAAATATATATAGAGAAGCAGACAAACTTGAGCGGGCCAAAGCCCGTTTTCATATGGCGCGCGGCTGCCGTGGTTTCGGAACATTGCCTTGCGGAGGATAGTCTAACGCGCGCGATGAAAGCGCCGACGCGAGATACTTTATTTATAGTTGTATACTTGATGCGCAATAATTTATGTATCGATTCCGGATAAGCCGTAAAGTCGTATCGTATATTATAGCATGTAGTACATATACATGCATGCGCGTATAGTCTATATGTACCACGATGATCGGCGCAATGACGGGCCATGATCAAGCAGGGGCTGACGATGTACGTCCTATTCATGATCTCATGATGACCACGGCCCGGCCGATTATCATACATCGCGTGTTGACGTCGGAGCTAGTGCTCATCGCATTATTTAGTAGCATGCTAGTATACTTCTGAAGTGTCATGGTATAGGCCTGCTACGAAGTATACTTGTGAGTGCGCCATGCAGCGAGTAGTCACGAGTACCGGCATACAGTAATTACCGTCTCATGACGACCCTTCTTGTAAAGGAGCTGCCAGATGCAAGCCGCTACTACTGCACGTAGTTGCGCCCTTTTACACAACTCCCGGTAGGCCCCTTTTACGCCAAATCTAAGTTTACGAAGAGATGGGCAGCTGAAGATAGGGCTTATGACCTGAAACCCTAGAAAATTACACGTTCGTGAGGAGTAGCCCATATACTCGAGGCGAGGCGCAGCCCATATCCTAGCTAGTTTCCTTTTGCGGCGTCTGGGCGCGCTAAGGCATGTTTCGGGCTACCAACATAAAAATCGGTAAAAACCTAACACGTGGCCACATAATGAGCGTGAAACTTTATGACACATGCGTCTCAATATCCAATAATCTTGGAATCTGATCCGATTGCGTGATAGTGAGCCGGGTGTACTCGCACACGGACCACTCAGGCTTGGCACATGTCCCCCTTGAGTGATGGGGACGGCCGCCACGACGCATAATCCCCATTTTTACGGCGATGTTTCCACCATCATCGATGCATGACAGTGCTCGCCATTTCAGTGCCACTTGGCTCGCGGTGACGTGCGATGGGCATGTAGCCACGCACTACTCGCTATATGAAAGCTTCGCCCCACGGCGAGGAGGCCGCAATAACCTTCTCAGGCGTGCGCGTGCGCCGATCACACCACCATTTTTCTAGTGCTTATGCTCGTAAGCTAGCAGAATCCGTACATAGGGATTGTCCCATACCCTGCATAGCCCAATTTCAATGCCCTGCACGCGTGGTGGATAAAAATCATACCAAGGGTAGTGATGTGGCATGAGTACGGGGTAAGTTGTATCCCATGACTAATCCTTGTATGTATAACATGCACATGTGGATGGCGCATATGTGGTTTTGAATCGCTAGCGCCACTCGCTCCGCTTTTGCCTGTGTGAATTGTGAAAGTGCTGATGGGACCGACTGCCACGTGGCAATATCGGGTCTTGCGGGTCATCACAGATTCTCCCAAGGCGTGCTACCCTTAGCAACATGCTTGCACGCGCGCACGGCCTCGATGCAGACACGTGTGTGCATGTCGATCGAATCCCCCAAATTCGGACTTATGTGGAGAGGTGTACGTAAGCTGCGACTTCTTCATCACCATAATAGATATTAACACATTAACACATTTATACAATGGCATTACCTAACAGCCAGACTGCTTAGTCTTAGCGTGATGTCCATATATAGGCTCGCTCTCGTGTCTAATAATTGAGCCGCGGCGCCGCGGCCTTACACTATGGCTCCGCAGCTGCTCGCTCTACTTCAAAATCGGCGTAATTCGCAGTTCCTGGGGAATGGATGCGCTTTCCCAAGCCCTGCCCTCCGCCCAAGCCTCGAAGGCGACGCCGAGACGATGCTGGTGTCGTCGATGCTATTTGTCAGAATATCAGCAGCGAATAATTTCGACCTTATCATATATTTGTACCAGGCGCGGACCATATAATCATAGCAGAACGATTGCAGACTCGTGGCATCGTCTAATAATTCCGTCGCCGGTGACGCAATGGTTTAGGCGCAAGTGCTGATGGGCACTGAGGAGGCGCCGCGATGGTGCACGTGCTCTAAGATATGATACTCGCATGACGAGTACGTACAGGTAGCATTAGAGATGGGCAGGTTGCATTAAAAGATGGGCAGGGGAACGCCTGCTCACGCCAGCAGCTGTTGCGGCAGTGGTTTTGGAGCACTTTGTGGCCATTAACATAAGGATGACAGGACGAATGCAGACCCTGGATGTGTTGCTCCAGCAAAGATCAGACGAAACGGGCAGGCAGTGGGCCAGTGACTGTGGAGGATGGAGCATACGGACAACATGCTGCCGCCCTTCATGGGCTTCCCATTGCATGTAAACTCTTATCCAAGCATCAATGGGGTCATCAGACAGCATGGTCACAGTGCTGAGAGGACTGTGTCCAAAATATATGGATAATCCCCACGACTGGAGCACGGCTGGGCAGGCAGCCCCCCCCCCCCCCCTTGCTGTCCTGCAGCAGTTCGGTTGGTTGGCAATTTGTTGTCCACGCTTTCAATGAAGAGGGTTACATCATTCATTGTGCATCCTGCCCGAGATTCTGGCCACAGGAGTCCCGTGCCATTAAATCCTAAATCACCAATTGCCTGCCACCCTGCTGCCAATGACCTAAATCGTGCCCCCCCCCCCCCCCTCCCCCCCCCCCGCCAACTGGCGCCTTCCCGTGCTGGCGTCCAAGAATACCCAGCGTCATTAAATGATGCTTAAATGAGACCTTTATTGATTATTGTATCTCGGACGACCCGGAGCGGCGCTGAGCTCAGGCAAGGTGCTTGACGTTGAGCGGCACGAGCTCCGCGGCGGCGTCTGCGGCGGCCGCGATGGTGGTGACCGTCACGTCAAGCGTGCTCTTGGTGCGCTTGGGGGACGCGGGGGCGGCGGCCGCCTCGTCCGCGCGGCCCTTCTCGAGCACATAGAGGTAGAGCGCGCAGACGACGACGCCGGCGGCGAGCAGGAAGGGCAGCGTGAGCTCGAAGCCCTGGTAGTGGGCGCTCAGGCCCGCGGTGACAAAGATGCCGAGCGCCGAGGTGTACACCTTGGCGAGGTTGGACATGTGCTTGATGACGGCGGAGACGCAGAGGCCCATGCCGCCCATGGACAGCACCACCGCCCAGGGCAGCGCCTGCGAGAAGCCGGCCCACAGTGGGCCCGCGCCCGGCGCCGCCTGTTTGAGCGCCAGCACGCCCAGGTTGAGCGCCATCGCGTACGCGTACAGCAGGCAGTTCTGCAGCCAGATGGAGACGGAGAGGTCGCGCTTGTAGATGAACTCGCTGGCGATGCCGGCGCTCGCGGCAAACAGCGCGCTGAGCGCCACCATCGCGATGCCCGCCACCGGGTAGTTACTCAGCGAGGAGCACGGCTCGTGCATCCGCGCCTCGCAGACCGCCAGCTGCGGGGCATGCCCGGGAACCAGGGGGGTTCAGCCAAAATGGAACCCACGGGTCCAGGGTTAGCCAAGGGGTCACTAAAGTCCCCAAAGTGGCGAACCTGCCCATATTTATGCTGCTGCCCTGGGTCCTGCCCGGGCACCTGTGCCTGCTGCTCACACCTAATTGTTATCGGAAAGGAACCTAGATGTGATGCCGGGGCCCATTTCCACAGTTCCTCAATGCCTAAACTCGTGCCGGCCCCATGACACTCTTCACTGGGTGGTTGGCAGCAGGGCCCGTCCCGACTTCCTTCGCGCCACCCTGGGCGTGCCATCTCTTTGTCCCCCGTAATGTGGGACTCGCACCGGCAGAGGCACCGTCTCCTGCCGGATGCCGCCCAACTCCCCATCCCTCGCCCTCACCTCGTTTCCCCATCACGCGCCCAGTGAACCCCTCATGTACAGACGGGCAGACGCAAACGCAGAACTCTCTCACGGAATGCCGCATTACTGCACGATTGCCAGAGATGGACGGCGCTACGCCGGAGGAATCCCCGAGGCTGCCGAATGACGACGAGATGGGACGAGAGCTGGATGCGCGTGGGCTGGCGGGCGGGGGGGCCAGGGGCGCGCTGTGTTGCCCCCACCGGGAGGGCGTCGGTATAGGCTGCACCGTACTTCAGCAATCTCAACGCGAAGAGGTGTTCAGCTGAACTCACGCGACCGACCCTGCCAACCCGGAGTCCGATCCGAAATCAGCTGGTGTCTGACCCGAATTCAGCTCAGGCTGGTTTGCCGAGGGGTCATGGTTGAGATGAAACCAGGGCGGAAGGCGGGCGTAGCGCTGAGTCAAGTAGAGGGGCGTTTCAGCGCAGCCGCGCAGGGGCCTGACCTCCTGGGAGGGGGCGGGGACGCAGAGAACGAGGGCGGCTGCCCAATGATGGTTGGGACGGTGTGTGTGTGTGGGGGGGGGGGGGGGGGGGTCGTGCCCACCTGGCTGGCCATCACCCCGTTGAGAAGCAGCACAACGCTGACCCACTGCACGGCGGAGAAGCGGCGGCCCAGCAGCGCGGTGGACATGACGGCCACAAAGGGGATCTCCAGGTGCGAGAAAATCATCCAGGTGACGGGCGTGTGCAGGCGCTGCAGCACCAGGAAGCGCAGGTTGTCCTCCACCATGTAGATGGCCGCCGGGAGGCCGTAGCTCGCCGCGCGCTGCCGGGTCATGGCCGCCCAGTCGGCGCGCGCGCCGCCGGCCTCCAGCAGCCCCGGGGGGGCGCCCTCGTCGGCCAGGTAGGCGCGCACAAAGATGGCCACCGACACCACCAACTTGAGCCCCTCCGCAAGGATGACCGCCAGCACTGTGTTGTAGCCGTACGCGTGGCTGTCGTTGTCGCTGTCGCCACCCTTCTCCGCCGGCGCCGCGCCCGCGCTCCCCCCGTCCTGCCCGCCCTCCTCCGGCGAGTGCGTGCTCTCGTGCACCAGCAGCACGTGGAACGCCTTGAGCAGGATCATCGTGCCGATGAGCAGCACCTTCTGGGACTGCTGCATGGTGCCGCCCCCCGCCCTCCCCCACCTCACCCGCTCCTCCGCCCCCGCGCACCCCTGCCACACCAGTTGGGGTCAGCACCTTGTGCTAGGATTCCAAGACAGGGACGGGGCCGTGCTGGGGGGCGCAGTGAGTGTCGCTCTGATGACCGACAACCACCCCCAGATCATTGACTGCATGGGTAGGGTCTCTCAGCACCCGCGGCGTGGCGCACTCTGCGTGCCGCCACGTCAGACCTCCCCTACCCTGCCAGACAAAGTGTCATGGTCTGGGCCACAATCGGATCAGCTGACAGCGCCATGTGTGGTGTGTGTGTGTGTGTGGGGGGGGGGGGGGGTTGCTTTCTGCCGCTCCCATCACCTCCCCCGTCCCCATGCCCCTAAACATCATCGACCCCTGTCCCTTACACATGCTTCCCATACTCATTCCCCCGACGGAGCCATCGAGATCGCACAGGACACCCCCCCCCCCCATTCCACGGCGTGGCGTACTGTCTCCCGCCCGCCCGAGCGCATGCCCCCCCCCCCCCCCCCTTCCGTACCACTACCCTGCAGGGGTTTCTCAGAGCTGAGCCCCGCACAAGCGGCAGCGCTGCACTGCACTGCACTGCACGTGCTCAAGAGTCACGCGATCCCGTCCTTCTCGCCGGGAGCCCACCCCCTCTCTCAGCGCCCCCCCCCCCCCCCCCCCCCCCTCTGCTACCCCCCAAAGCAATGTACTATTACTCGTAGCATACCTGCGGCGGACGCTCCCCGCGTTCCGTTTGCCAATGACACCTCAAGCCGACGAGTCCCCCCCCCCGACATACACACACACGCAAACACTCTCTAATGCCGGGCCATACGACGGCGTGTGCTTTCATGCTCGACTCGCCCTGTGCGCAGTAGCCGCGTGCATCGAGCAGCCTCGCATCCGTGATACTGTCTATCAGCGCGACGCGGATGGTTGCCGGGGCCTCGGAGGGAACGACGACCCCCCGATCCACCGGGCCGCGACCCAGGCCGAGCGCGCTGCGTGTGGCCCACCTGCCGCCCTCAGGCCTCCCTCGGAGCCAGAATACTCCTTGATGTCGCCTGTCTGTCCGAAGGTTGGCTGACCGCCCGGACCTTTGGCGGTTAAGCGTCGGTATCCAGGTGCGCGGATGCGGCGCCCCTTTGACTGAGCCGCGGCCTGTTGGGCCCCGGCGAGCAGCGGAGTCCGCCGCGCAGCTCGTTTGGGTGGCCGTACGCGTGCGAGCTCTCGATATGTTGGGCCGCCTCGGGCTGGGAGGGGGAACAACCGTGTGGATCTGTAGCGGCGCTTTTTGCAGTGACTTGTCACAAGGGGAGAGGAGAGGCTGAGGTGTAGCGACTACCGCCTGGCGATCCGGCCACTGGCCCGCTCGGTTGACCTTCTTTTGCGCGCATAGGTAGCGCGACCACTAATCCTTGCAGGGTGCCGGTATCGCCAGTAAACAGCGCTACACCGGCACGTGGTAGCGACTACGGATAGCCGGCGAGAGGATGGCAAATCCTTACTACCAGGCGGTAGTCGCTAGGTAGCCGTGAGGCAGGGCGCAGGGGCCGCGCGCAGGCCGATATGTAGCGACTACTTAAATCCTCATTTATTTATGTATAAATCCGGTATTCATAATAAATTCAATTTAGCGACTAACATAATCCTTGCTGCCTGTCACTCGCTGATAAGACGTCTTGAGTGGAAATTGATGTATAAATACAGTATGTATAAATATACACCCGTCGCATAGCTGGCATAGGGGAATCAGACATGATTAAAGTAGAAGGATTATTTCTCCGTGGAGTTTATTGCAGTGATGATGCGGGCGAAATGTGGCGTTAGACGAGTCAATAATAGCAACGGCGGCGCGAGAGCGCGCGGCGCGACGAGTAATCCTTACCTCCTAGCAGCACAACACAGATTGTTAGCTGCGCAGGGCCATTTAGCAGTTAAGGCCATTTAGCGACTACTACTAAATGAGAATTTGTAGAAAAGGAGTTAGCTCCAATAATATGTGACACTATGCGGGAGCCGCAAATGCAGCCGCGAGGTGCGCGCGTAAAGTGCCTCGGTACAACCCCCATTAGCGCCCTTTGCGGGGCGCCCAAGACCTAGACTCCCACCCGCGCAGCTAGGGCTTACACGGCCGCCTAGCGCCTCGGGCAAGAATGTTGTATATATACAACAAATGTTGTATATATACAACAAATGTTGTATATATACAACAGAAAGTATGGGCTCTATACTATGGGCAAAACTGGCATGATGACCACCAAGGCGTCAAGGGAGGTCCCCCGAGCGCCAATAGTATACTTAAGTTGACTCGGGCCCGCTGGAGTGCGCATTTCAAAGTTGACGGAGAAGAGGTAGCGCCAAGTCATGAAGGAGGCACTGGGAAGGCCACCGCTGCGGAGTCCTGTTGGACTTGGAAGTGGCGGAGGGGGGCGATGTGTCCAAAGAAGAACCATGCGCCAGGTGAAGGAAGAACGTTGGGGTCGATGTAGTCCAGAACGACGTCAGAGTTAGTGGCCCAACCGCCTTGGTAGCGAATGTGGGACAATGGCACTCCGATGGCGTTGGCTGCAGAAGCTGCGCCCTTGCGAAGACTGTGTGAAGTCCAGGAAGTGCCAGCAGGGGGGGCAGCGTTGACTAGACTGATGGCTGCAGGCAGCCAGTCTGACATTGTAGCCGCAGTCCAAGGTTTTGACTGCTCGGCCGCAGTGACAACCCAGAAGTTTGATGTAGCCAAGCCAACAGTAACCAGGGGGACAGATTGGACGTTGTCGATGAAGTGGTGCAAGAGCCGTGCCACTCGAGGGTGCTCGGACACCGGAAGGAGAAGTACGCGCAGGTCGTCGGGTCCCCGTCGGCCAGCGCGACCCTTCTCGCGGTACACTTGCAGGGTGATGTTGTAGTCGTCGACATGCACGTCTCGCACTCGACAGGACACGCCAGTAAGGCCCCTGGCAAAGAACATAAAGTTGACAACCGAGGCCAGGAGGGCCCGGAAGTTGTGGTGGTACTCTGGGTAGGGAGCAGACACAATCAGCTCGGCCTTTGTGACGAAGCGGTAAGCCACATCCGCAGGCAGAGGGACACGCAAAGGGGCAGCGTCCAGTCGGCGCTGACGCAACATCAGCCCACGCCTTGCTGAAGTTAAGTGCATGCTGTCCTTGGCGATTGGGTCGAGGTTGTGCAGCTCGAAGAACGTGTTGATCGCAAACAGGTAAGGCTGCAGTGACTTAGCAGCGATGTGCCCCCGCTCGCCGATCCAGGCAACGTACCGAACGAAAGTCGCAGTAGTCGCCTCCAGCGGGCTGATGTTCTCGGAGTCGTGGCAGAACTCCGCGAACTGAGACAGCCGGCCGGCATAGCTCTTGAGTGTCTGAGCGCTGAGGGAGCTGGAGAGTAGGTCGAGCGTCCGCTGGCCCAGCTCGTCTGAGCCGAACGCGTCCTGCAGCCGAGCTCGCAATGAAGCAGCCCAGGGAGCGACAGCTTCGGGCTCGTCAATTACGAAAGTGCGTCGTTTTACTTACAGAGTTCCACCGGTACGACTACTGTTCGCAAAGTACTCGGCAACAGCAGTTAGGTTCCCGGCGGTTGGCCGGTAGCTGCTGGACGGGTTTGCAGTAGCATCGGTACGGGTTTGCGGGGCTAGGTTCAGGTAAGAGGGCCGCCCTGCTCGCCCTTCGCGCTCGTAGCGCCTGTCTCGCGCGTAACGTACCCGCGCGAAACTTGGTCGTTGCGAACCAGTTGTAACACGTAGTGTAACAACCGACGGACGCAGTGGTGGAATGGTACGGGAGGCGGTTAGTTGAGCCGCCATGTGCAGGTGTGCGGATGGTTGAGCCGCACTCGGCTGTAGCTGTGAGAAGCGCCGCACCGAGGAAGGTCTAAAGGAAGTCTGTAAAGTGGGGGGGTCAGGCCCTAACACGGGGCGCTCATCTCGCCGTTGAGCTGCAAGGGTGCGTCTTGCGGCGGTCACCGAAAGGTGGCCTCGAAAAGCTCCAGCAGCTCCGACGAAAGGCGCCCCACACCGTCAATCGTGCTCACCTTCGCGGCCACGCCCACGTCCACCACCATGTCCTCGCCCACGCCCGCGACCGGCAGCTGCAGCCACCACTCGAGCAATAGCGGTTGCTTTCGCGCTGCTGGCAACGGTCGCCTCGAAGACACGGCGCTCGTAGTCCCGCATGAGGTCCCCAAAGATCGCGGAACCCAGATGCTCCGAAGCAGGCTGAAAATGCTGGGCTCGCAGCACATCCAGAACACCTTGGTCACCGTGCACACGCTTGATCTCATTTAGCCTCCGCAGGAAGGCCAAACGAAACCGAAACGCCTTGTCGATGGCCTCGGCGTGGTTCCGAGCTCTCGCGAGGTAGGGGGTGAAGTCCTGGCTGGTGGCAGGGACGTAGGGCAGTAGCTCGTCGAGAGCCACGAAAAGCGCGGCCATGTGGGCCCCGAAACACGACATCCACAAATACTCCTCCTGGGCCGGCAGACGCCGGTCATCCTGCTTGAGGTACTCGTTCGTTAGGTCGGTGCTCAAGGGAAAGAGTCCAGGCACTCGGCTGACCGGTCGAACGGCCTCATAACTAGACTCTGCTCTCTGCAGTAATTCTGGCACCGCGAGGTAGTCATCCTCGGCACTCACGGATTTTGCTCCGACACGGCCGCTCTGGGCTAGCTCTAGCAAGTCGGGGCGCTCTGCGGCTTCCCCGCTGCATGTCGGCTGTCCCGCGATGCGCTGCCCGGAGCGAGAGCCATGTGCCCCTTCTCCATCAACAACACGCTCACGAGCCGTCAATTGAGCTACAGCCGTAGTCAATGCACGCACATCCGCTTGCAACGACTTGAGCGTCGGCTCAACGACGGGTTCTTCTCCATCTGACATAGTAACGCACGGACGTACGGACGAGAATATCACACTCGGATGGCGAGCCGGGTGTGGTCTTGAACAACCTGGGGTGACCTTGCTCGCAACGGGTTACGAGACAGTTTTTACATCGCTGCGTGGAACGCAGCGAAAACTGGAAGATGGCAGGCTCAGCTGTTCTGGCTGCTTTTATGTCTACTTGTGCTGCACCCAAAAAGGGCGCAACAACAGATGCCTAGTTCCCGTACCACTGAGCAGCACTTGTAGCTAAAAAGCGGTTAGGGCAAGGAGGGAAACCCCATAAACTAGTTTAGATCATATTGGCCAGCACAAGGCGGCCCCCACCACCCACCCACCTGTCCACCATGCGGAAACCGTCCTATCGAGATCAACAGCCGTGTGGCCGCCCGTCGAGGGTCATTTGAACCCGCTGCCCTCGGCAGAGTACGCCAACTGAGGGCCTTGAAGTTTGGTAACGTCGTCGAGTCGGTCGTCAGCAACAAAATCCGCATAAGGTGGGATGATGGCACAAAGTCATGCGAGACCACCAACGTGCTGAAGCTGCAACACACCGGCGCTGGCGCCCTGCCCCAGCTGTGTCTCCTCTACCACCATGCACTCGTCTAATACCTTGCTTGGACAATATGTCGTCGGCTTGTGGTGATTTTGTCGACGTGTGTGGGTGGCGCGGCCGTGCGATTGCGTCTGTCCCCTCGCGGAATTTGAGTTTTTTCAAATATTACAGACAGCTGACTCGCCTACGCCACGCAGCTCAGAGCACTGTCGACGGTCCCCTTCACGGAGCCGAGACAAGCTATGCCCTGCCCGTCAGCTCCTCTTCGCCCCGGAAGTGTCCATGGTGTCGTGGCGCCTCTCGCGGCGCCGCCGGCTATCCGTCGTGCCCAAGTGCCCAACCGGCGCTGGCGCCCTGCCCCATGTGTGTCTCCTCTACCACCATGCTCATGCAGGCGCGACTACGCTAGGCGACAGCTGGTTTGCATCTGTCAAGGTACAACAACATAGATATCAATTCAGTGCAGTGCAGTGCATGCATGCATGCATGTGAATGTGTGAAACTGATTCTTATGCTGGATGGTTGTGACATGCCGCAATCGCTGTGGGCAAGACATGCCGGCACTTCATTGGCTGTGTCAAGACATCCCACTCCCTATACCCCAAGGCCTACATGGAGTCACACCTGAAGGACAAGCCCGCCGGCAGTCGCATGGTTCTCCGCTCCACTGCTGAGGGTGTGGGCCTGATGGCAATAATCGGGTACAAGTACAACATGAGGAGGGTGATATTCTTTCTGGCTACGGAGGCACCTGGGGGGGTGCACGATGGCGAGCCGTACATTCAACGTTGGGTTGACGACCTCAACAACATCACAACGAGGCCCATACCTCGTCCAGACGTGGTCTTGCGGTACTTCGCTCGGAGCCCGCGCGTCGACAACCGCAACCAGAGCCGCCACCACGACCTGATTCTGGAGGAGTTGTGGCTGACGCATGACTGCTTATTCCGCATGCACACCACCATGGCCGGCATTCACGTCACCGACTGTTGGAAGCTCGCGAAGCACCACCTCCCGAGCACCACCCACTCAAGTCAACCGTTGTCAACTTCGCCGACCTGATGTGCTAGGCCCTTATATACAATGGGTTGACAGGGGAGGTGGAGCCGACTCGCAGGACCGAGCGTGTACTGGCCGACATCACCAACGAGCCACCCCCGCTGCCTCACAGCATCATGCACCTCGGCAAACGCCCCGGCAACGACAACGCCACCAAGCAAGCCCGCTGCACTATGTGCCGTGTGGACGATGACAATGTGGGTTGAACGTCCTACAAGTGCCCGGATTGCGACATTCCCTCTGTGCATCCCGAGCAAGAGGCTCAAGGGCGTCGCATGCTAGACCCGGCACCGCCGCATGACCGCCCAAGAGCTCGTGGTTTACGGCGTCAACCGCCGCGCGGACTAGGCCGCCACCGGGCAAACCTCCCCGTACCCAAACCCCGTACCTCAAGACCTTCCTTCCCCGGTCGGCTGGCGGCTGTTGGTTGCTCCTCCGCAGTGCCCTGCTGGCCGGAACCGGTGGTGTGATGCTTGTTCAGCGAGCTACAACACCTTAGAGGGCGGCGCTTATGTTAGAAGCGCGGCCCGCGTAGTATTAGCATTATGTAATTAAAACCCGTCAATGATGCCGACGCGACCCGTGTTGTATACTCGTGTTGTATATACCATACAACATATTTGCCCGAGGCACTAGCCGCCGAGACACGATGACACGGTGTGTCGTGTCAGGGAAGCATACTCGGTACTCCTACCGGTGCCTGCCGAGAATCCTAGTTCGGGCCCGCGGAGCGAGTGATTATATAGATTAAAAAAGGTTGAACTGCCAGTCGTCGCAATCGACCTCGCGACTAAGGCGGTCAGCCCAGATATTCGCCGCAGAACGGATGTACCGCACGGAAAGGGTAATGCCGTGCGTATCCATGAGGTACCATGTTTTGTGTAGCTCAGCCATGAGGCGCGGAGAGCGAGAAGTGAGGTGGGTGAGGACGCCGACAACTGCTTGGTTATGCTCGTGCAAGCGGATGTGACGGTTACGGAGCATGGGGAGGAAGGACTCAATAGCCAAGCGGACGGCTTTGGGCTCTTTCAGAGTAATGTGCGCAGTGCGGTCATCGTCGTACCAAAAGCCCCGAGCTTCATGGTGCTCGTTCAGAACGGCACCCCAACCGTACGAGGAACTGTCAACGTGTAGGTATCCGGTCTCGACGGGGCGGTTAATGGGGCGGCCGTTGTGTTGGGTGGGCACGCCCACCCACTATTGCAAGATTGCGTTCGAGCTGGCGGGTGAGCTTGACGCGGCCGGTCCAAGGGTCGCGCGTCTTGAGCACATCATGCAGCTCACGGAGGTAGAAACGGGCAGGGGTGATGGCCAAGTAGAGAAACTGGCATTTGCCCGCGAGAGCGGCCAACTCGCGAGCCGGCAACCACCGACGATTGCGTTTTGCTCGTTGGATTAGGCGTTTGGCCGCGCGAGCAATGCTAGCGAGTTTCTCAGCAGGCGCACGAAGAGTAGGTGACCCCAATGTGTCAATTTCTAACCTCAGGCGCACGAGCTTCTGAGTGGGCCCCCACACGCCTTTGTTGGGGTTGCGCAGCAAACCAAATCCCGAGAGGTGGCGTTGGATGTAGTCACGTTGCCATATGGCCTCAGCCGGAGTCCGAGCTAGAAACAGGAAATCGTCCATGTAGGGTAACATGCGTAGGCCAAATCGGCGCCGAGGAATAGGTGTGCCGTCTGCTTCAGCCGGGTTACGACGCAATGCCCTAGTGAGGACGTCGGTGAATTGGCGGAAGTAGTAGGGGGACAGAGACCACCCCATGGGAAGGCCAGCCAGTCGGTACAGAGTGCCGCGGTAATCGACAGTGAAAAAGTCCCTGTCCTCAGGGGCGATTCCAACCGCGTAAAACTCATCCTGCAGGTCCATCTGCAACATGTAGTCCCCAGGGCGCGCCAGATTGTGCAAATGCGAAAGCGTCTCAAACGAAAGATCGCGCGTCTCGCAATAGCGGTTCAGGGGGCGAAGGTAAATGATGAGCTTGCATTTGTTTGTTCCAGGCTTAGGAACCAAGAACAGCCGGGACACCCATTTCGCGCAGTAGCCTCGCTCCCATGCCCCAACGGCCAAGAAGCGAGCCAATTTGCCGTCTATGAACTTCAATTGGGCCGGAGTAGCATCCGCCATTGATACCCCCAGATGAAAAGAAGGTGGGGCAAGCCCGTCCAAGAAAGGAACGCGTACACCTCTAGATCTAGTTGAGAAAGCTGAGATTCGCAGCAGCGGCTTGCCAGTTGCCGAGATGACGACGGACGCGATGTCTCATAAAGGGGGACTCAGGGGTACAAGAATTGGCGCGATGGATGTCGCGAGCGGGGCGAGCAAAGCGCCCTATTGTCGCTCTGTTGGCCCTCTCCGCGTCGGCGTCAGGGTCCACGGTGCGCGGCACAGTAAAAGTGCCGCGGCGTGGGAGTAGCCATGTGCCACTGGGCGCCGGCTTGGCCACTGACAGTGTACTGTTACTTTGTACCCGAATCTGTACTAGACGACAGGGATGCGTCCCAATCGGAGCGCATCGCGACATCTACGCCGAGTAGGGGCCAGTACGGATCGAGCCATGCCCACACGGGAAGGGGCAGCCAGGGGTTACTGTTGATCGACACTCCTCGAAGGGCTTGGACCTTGTTCCACTGAATGGGGAAGCGCTGCGGCTTCGTCCTCTCCTCGCGTTGGGCGAGTAATCAGCAGCTCGTTCGCGGGTAGTAGTCAGCATGTCGCAAGCGGCGCGCGTCCATTAATCACACAACCCCTAAAGGGTTCACTCCCAGGGGGGGGGAGGGGGCGAAAGGCTTTGCTCACCGTACATGGTACGATGGCGGAAAACTGGCGCCCTGCGCGGCAAAATTGCCGCGATTTTGCTGTGGTGCGCTCGATGGAGCGTGCCACAGCAAAGGAGAGTGGCCGCTCGGTCCGCCGTGAAGGCAGGTGGTGGCCCTGACCGGCCCCCGCAATTGTGCGCGCGCACACGCGCGCTACGGGCGCCGCGCCAGGGCTATGTCGTACAAGTCGAGAAACAACATAAACTACTCCCCTCCACATAAGTTTGGGGTCCCTTTTCGGCAATCTCAAGACTTCAGAAGTCTAGGGTACCTGAACATAGGGTATATGAGATGAAACCCTGAAATCTCAGAGGGTTGTATAAGACCTGCATGACGAGAGCGAGTGGCTCAAACCGAAGATTAAAGACCTTTGACTAGGGTGTCACGCTGCACTTGGTGCGTGGATGGGCGTCGCCTGCAAATGCACCAAAACAAGGGTCGGTATCACGCACACGCCGACGCGCGTGAATAGACAACCAAACGGCGGGATGGCCATGCATGAACGCGTGAGGAAACACATTGACGAGGGGCTCGGGTGCATTTGGTTGGGGTGCAGCCGTGTGGGCGACGGCTTGTACATGTCGTGTTGCGATACTGGCATTGCATCAGTGTCGGCCACGCTCAGCAACACCCCCTTGGCTTTAAAGCGCTATAACTTCTCAGGGTTTGCTCAGAAAATTGTTTTAAAAATACCACGCAATTCGTCGTTCAAATCTGCGTCGAAACCAATCTTCCAAAATCAAAAAATCGAGTTTTTGGGGCCCCGGAAAAATCCCCAAAGATGATCATCCAAGTTGTCCCTCACAACCTCGTGTGCCCACCCATGTCGGGCGCGTGGCTTTGCGCCAAGTGCGTGTCTAAGCCCCATACTCGGTTGCGCGAGTGCGTTATGTGTGTGGATGACCACGGACCACCAACACTTGGCACGTGCCGCCTCCTAGCGATACACACAGCCAAAATGCCATTTTCCACAGCATTTTTCAAGGAATTTCATATCAATTAAAGTCCACGCCCCTACCGCGCCCCCGCCCACGAAACGGTGCAACTCGCATTCCACCACGCGCCCCCATAGTAGAGCATTCCCCTACGCCAAGGGGGCCATCGAGCGCCTCTCCTACGTGCGTTCGCCACAGAAACATTAGCATTTTCACCCCAAAACTGCTCGCCAACTTGTCGTTGGGTGTCACGTCGTGCCTATAGCAACATGCTTTCAGTGGCCTACACGCACGGTGTGTGCAACTTATGCCAAGGGCCGGACTCACCGAGTTTGGTGCGACGAGTGCCGCTATTCCATAGGTTTGGACGGTTGGCGCAACCCACAATTTTTTGGCGCCAACGCATCATGCACCGATTTCGCGTTTTTGAAAGGGCGCCCACAAATGGTCGTGTTGTCGCGCGGGTGGGTATAAAGCGCACAATAGGCGTTTGCCCGAACTATTCCCACTGTAGTCAGCATGTATGCACATGCAGCCGGCGTTATCCTCGCCCATGCATGCGCTTTGCGATCGAAAATGCAAAACCCAGACTTATGTGGAGGGGTGTAGTGTAGAACAATATCATTGTCGAATACCCGGCGTGTCCTGGGTTTCCCAGGTTGATGCATTAGCCCTTCGGGGTTCGAATGAGGCAATAGTCTACGGGCTATGCCAGGCCTGCGACTGCTGCAGTTGGCGTAAGAGGTCTAGTTCTGGGGCGGCTTCGGCAGATGTCCCGGGGCGAACTTTACTTATCATCGTCGTTCTGATATATGACACCCCCACAACTACGGGCACTAGGGACGCGATTCTTAGAGTACACGGGACGTTGGGGGGGGGCGGAGGGGGGTCCCGGCTCCGCCGGCCTCTGGCCGCATGCTGCCACTGTTAGCGGTGGATTTGCTACTGCCTGGCCTTTCGTAATTCACACGAGTAACCCTGCGCCAGTGCGTCCGGCAGTCCGCCCGGCTGGCCGTATTGCACCACTACGGTGAACATCGGCCACCCAGGGGCAGACAGCAGCGCCGCGCGATGATGGGCGTGTCGGCGCATCAGGCGGCGGCCCACGGCCTGCGCTCCTCCGCCTCCCTGTCGGCCGGCTGGCGGCGGCTGCACCGCACGGTCCAGAACCACGGTCGTCGCAGGGGATACCGATCCGGACCTGCCGTGGGTGCGGCCCCCTTCGTGTTTGCTCGTCGGAAGGCGCATGTGGGCGGTGACGGCGCGGAGCTCTTCAACCCCGACGCCGGCGGCTTCAGCGGCGTGCGGGTGAGCCACTGAGCTAGCGCGGTTGAAGCATCTGTTTATCGGCAAACACACAAAGCGACCTCCCCTTATAAAGACAGAAGATGAAGGGGGAAAGGCCTAGAGATAAAGACAGGTGTTAAGTGCTAGGCACAGGTGTCTGTGGGGCAGCATGCACCTCCTTGCCTGTGCCTCTGCACTCACATGCATGTTGTCCAGCAGGCACACCGCGCCCTCCTCAAAATGTATGGACGCCCCTGCTCGCAGCTTCTAGAGAGAGCAAGAGGGAGAGTGCTGTTGCCAGCCAGGGAGGGGGGGATATCAGAAGGTGGCTGCGGGACATCAGCAATTGCGTCAAATCCTGGCTGTGATTTGTCCGCCTGCAGGAGTACGCAGCGCGCAAGAGTGCGCCAGCCGCCTTCCCCTTCCTGGACAAGTTCCGTTTCCGCGGGTGGGAGGGGCCCGTGGACGCGGAGACCGTCATCCGGACCCTGGAGCCAATAGTGGGGGAGGAGCGCCAGGCGGCGATGGATCGGGTGCGAACTGCGCCCTGGGGATGCGGCTGCGCGCACTGGCAGCATCCTCTCACAGGCACAGGCACATGCGTGCGGGTGACATTGAACGGCGGCGGCTACACGCATTGGCCATCCTCTCTCTGCCCCCCCCCCCCCCCCCCCCCCAGGTCTGCGCCAACCGCAGCTTCAATGTGTTGCCCATTGTGGAGGGGAGCGTGAACTACGGAAACCTGTCCGCCATCTGCCGCACGTCGGAGGGTAAGCCCCCCCCCCCCCCCCCCCCCCCCACAGCCCACACCACATTGGGCAGAGACTGACCTGCCGCCTGAAAGGCGCGGAAGGGGCTGGTCGGATGGCATGCTCACCTGCAATGGTTGCCTCCCCGCGCAGCCCTGGGATGCGGTGCTATCCACGCCATTCTCACGGGGTGAGCGCCCCCCCGGGGGGCCGACTCCTCTGCCCTCCGCATTACCGCACTGCCAGCGGGTGCTGCCATTCCCCTGTTCTGTATTGAGCATGTCCAGCAAGAGGCTGACGCACCCAGGCTTCCCTGCGCTGCAGAGGCAAAATGAAGCGCTCCTTCAGCACGTCAAAAGGTGGGTCTGTCGGGCAGCGGAGGAATGAGGCCGGCGGGGCGACTGGGAAAAGCAGCGGGCAGGGAGGCAAGGGGTGTGTGTGGTGAAGGGGAAGGGGGGGTTTACTAGCGTGTGTGCACCTGATGGGGCGTCCCTGGCGTGCATGTGCGACCCTCCCAGGCGCGGAGAAGTGGCTGGATGTCAGGCGCTGGTACAGCACCGCGGACTGCATAGAGCACGCCAAGGCAGCCGGCTATCAGGTCATTTACCCCCCCCCACCCTCCCCGCCCCTTTCCCCCTTTGCCCTGCCTTCCGACCTCACAGCTTCGCAGCAGGCCGCGGCAAACACTGACAAGCCTTCTGCCCCGGTGACGTCCTCCAGGTTGTGGTGACTCACCTCCGGGAAGATGCTGTGGGAATTCACGAAGTCGACTGGTCCAAGCCAACGGCGGTGATTCTTGGCAACGAAGAGAAAGGTGCGGGTGCACGCGCGGCGGTGAGAGCGTGTGTGCTGGAGGCTTTCCTTTCATTAGAGGGTCGCCTGGCAGGCCTTCTCTAGTTCCGGGCCGATTCCGGTATGTATTGGTTTGTCTGAATCTTGGCTGTAAGAGGGGGGCACCCGTAGGGGCTCTTTGGCCGCTCGCTACCCATCTGTGGAACACCCCTAACAGAATACACACGCCAACGCGCTTCCATCACCCGGTTCTAATAATAGTACCCCTGTGTGCGTTTAAAGTGTGTGCGTTTGCGTATAATACATTTCTACCCCTTTGCTATCCCTGGAACGACCTTTATGCCTAGATGTTTGACCTACCTTCCTACCAACCTATATATGTAGCTCCATATATACCTCTATACACATATGGAGGTGTATGAACGTATACATATATATCCTATATATACCCTATATATACCTCTACAGATATATGTACCACAAACCTATAGAGGTATATTTTACATACCTGTGTCTACCTCCATACACCTATGTACATACCTACATGTATCTGCACATATATGTACCCGGTACATATAAATCCGCCCATGTACATGTTTATCCAGCGAAGCGACGATTTTTCGGCGGTGAGCTTTATTGCCGTACGGGCACCCGTATAGTGCAGCGGATCGGGCCTACAGGTGCATGACTCAAGCGCTTATCTACTGGCATGTACTACTAAGTACTATAATCCACCCACCCACCCGCCCACCCGCCCGCCCACGGTCCTTAATTACACAGCCGTCCGATTACGATCTCACGGCTGGGAGGTACTGGTACTGGTACTCGCTACTCGCTGCTGGTATTGTTGGTACTGCTGGTACTGGTGTGAATTACAAAAAGGGCAGTTCCCCAGAACTGCTGGTACTGGTGTCAATTACAAAAAGGGTGGTACTGGTACTGGTACTCGGTACTCGCTGCTGGTACTGCTGGTACTGGTACTGGTACTCGCTACTCGCTGCTGGTAATGGAAAAAAACTCCCGTCCCGGGGGCGAAAAAACGTAGCTGGATTTTCTTCTGGATTTCTGCATGGATTTCTTGAATTTTGCAGCTAGCACATGTAATCACGTACTGGTACTGGTAAACTACTCGCTACTCGCTGCTAGTAATGGAAAAAAAACTCTGGTACTTCAAAGCGCTGGCAATGCAAACGCTCGCTGCTGGTACTTCAAAGCGCTGGCAATGCAATTCATGGAACTGTAGGCCAGTGATATAGAACCCGTTCTTTTAAATTTTTCTGAAAAATCGACGCATCGCTGATTCAACTGTCAAGTTACTTCATTTATATATCTGCACATATGCACATAGGATTAGTGCCATACCCTGCTATGCTCCTCGCGTGATTCCCGTCAATCGTCCCCGTTAGTGTAACGGTCTATTGATGCATTAGATCTTTGGGGGGTTTCCTGTTTTCAGTTGGTCTTGACCAGCAGGCCGAGCTCACATGCGCGGGGGTGCATGCTTCCGGCCCGCCAGGTGTATCAGAGGAGGCAGTCGCAGCCGCGGATGTGTGCGCGGTCATCCCCATGGACGGTGCGCCCGTCACGCTGCTTGCTCAGCGAATGGCGGCGCTCTCGGGGCCCTGACTCGCTGCCGCGCGCCCCGCAGGCTTCATGGAGTCGTTCAACATCAGCGTGGCCGCCGCGCTGGTGATGTACGAGGCGCGCGCGTCGCGGCTGCGCCTGCTGGGCGCCCACGGCGACCTCAGCGGCGAGGAGCAGCGCGTGCTGAAGGCCATCATGCTGCTGCGCCACCAGGTGCAAGCCGCCAGTCGGATCGATACCCCCACCATTTGATCGCCATCTCCAGTCTCCCCCCCCCCCCCCCCCCCCCCCCAAATAGTAATAATAATCCAATGCTTTGCATCATCGCGTTGACCACCCCTTGGTCTGTCTGTGGTATATTATGACATCACCGTCTCTTTGATGGTTGTTTCCTCTTCGCGAGGGGAGGGGGGGGGGGGGGTCCAACAACGCTTATTATCCTCGAGCTCAAAGTGTGTTTACGGAGGCCTGGCGCCCGGGCATCTGGGCGTCCAAACAGCCCCCCAACTGAGCGGCGGTACTTCACCAAAAGGCGCCGGCGACCTTTCCTCGTTTAGTTGTCGCGCGGCACGCCGATGGCGCACCGAGTCTCACCCCATCCCGCCACCCTCTCACGATGGGGTGACGTGGCCCAGCGGGGTACCGCCGCGCGCTGAGCATGCCCCGCTGGTGCCACGGAACGCCGCAGCGCTCGACACTGGGGCGGAAGATGGACATCGACAACTACATGGTCGACCTGATGCGGCGGCGGGAAGCGGCGGCGGCGGCAGCGGCGGCGACGGCAGCCCCGCTGTGAGCGGCAGCCCCAGCCAACCGGCAGGCAAGCACGCGCGGCGCGGCAGAGACCCAGGCTCCCTCCGATCCGCCCAGTGTTCCCATGCCGGGCGGCAGCTTGCCGGGCACAGCACACGCCGCTGCCCGTCAGCACGCATGCACAGCGCCAGGCACTCTACGACAAATGGCAGGACGAGGGAGGCGGGCGCGGCGTCAGCGTGGCGATCGTATTTGTGTTCATGCACGGAGGGGGTCTCCGCGGGTGCAGCAGCGGGTAGCGACCGTTCACGCAGCGGCACACCGCCACATGCCAGCGTTTGCGTGTGTTTATGTGTAATTCGGGGCCACCGAGTGCCGATGGATTAGGACACTCGTCCGTGGCGAAGTGCCAGGCGCGGCGAGGCTGCCGCTATTGGGCGCGTGGCTTCACCGGATGCTCCGCTGCGCGCCGCTTGGCCGCCGCCTCCGCCACCTTCTCCTGCAGAATCGCGTGCGCCGCCTTCATCACCGCCTGCCGGACCGCGTCCCATCGCGGGCGGCTGCCTCGGGGGCAGGGCGCGGGGGCGGAGCCGGGCAGGAGCGCGCGCGAGTTGACGGAGCTGGAGAAGTCCCACATGAGGCTGGCGAGCTCGTCGGGGGACAGGCGCATCGACAGGCGCAGGTGCGGGGCGGCTGCCAGCACGCGCGGCACGACGTCGGAGCAGTGGAAGTCGATCGCGGGCAGCAGCCAGCCCGACAGCGGGAGCGGGGCCACCGGCAGGGCGCTCACAAAGGTGGAGAGGGGCGGGCCGCTGGTGGCGACCGGCACAGCCGACCGCTGCGGCTCCTGCAGGCGCGAGTGCCAGGTGTTCATGTACCACTTGATCCTGCGGGACGGGCGCGGCGCGGGATATCGGACGGCGGCACAGATCAGCACAGACAACGCTCCGCATCCAGCCGGCGCGCCTTCACGTCGTTGCCCTCCCGTCCCCGACTGTTCACACCGCTCCCGATGCTGCACCTCTGCAGCGGCCTTGTTGGGCAGCAATCCAGCCACAGAACGCTCCGCAGCATGTCGGAGACTGTTTACACTCCTCATCGATGACGGCTGCCCTCGCATCTATAACCAAAACCCATAACAAAAGCCTCCGATTGGGGGCGCATGCTACGCATAGGGACGTTCGCTATAGTTTCGTCTGCATTCAAACTCTGGCACGCTGGGCAGGTTCTCACTCGCATTGGCTGCGCCGGTGCCTATACAACGGCTCAGCATTCCACATGAGGCTGGAAGTGAGTCGCGGCAGCAGAAAGTTCGCTGCACATTAGGGATCACTGTTCTGTACCGTCCCATCAACGATGACCACCCGGCGTCCACAACATCTGGGCACATGTCTCGCAAGAGCAGAGGCAGGTGGCGTGCGGGACCCGGGGAGGGGGGGGGGGGGGGGGGGCGGGGGTCTCGCACATGTGCATGTCAGACGCCATGCCGCCGTACTCGAGCCTCGCGTTGAGACTCAGCATGAGGCTAAGCGTGCCGGCGGGGGGCGCGCCTCCTCCCCCGCACCGCGCCAGCAGCTGGCGGTCGCTCACCAGCAGCTGCTCGGCAGCGCCCGGCACCTCGCGCTCCGCGACCTCGCACAGGCTCGCCACCGCGTTGAGAAGCCAGAGCATGTGGCGCGGGCCGGGTGTCCAGCCCTTGGTGTGCGCTGCCATCATCCACACCAGCGCCGGCAGTATGCCGCCGCACAGCCCCACGTCCTCCAGCGCCACGATCGGCAGGCGGCGCAACAGGTCGTCGGCGCTGAGCTCCAGCAACGCGGCCGCCGCCCACACCGCGGCACGCTTGTGCCGCCGCCGCACCGCCTTCTGCAGCAGCGACTTCAGCATCGGCACGTCCGCCACCGCCGGCGGCTCCGACAGCGCCGCACCCTCCCGGGCACCGCTCCGGTGTCCCTGCACCCGTGCACCAAGTCCGATAGTTGGAATGCAAATCGTCCTCGCAATTCGGCTTCATCTATTACCCGAATAAGGGGGTAAAACCAGAAGGGAATAAAGTTATCATCCTCCGACGAGTTATGATGCCGTACAGGTAGCGACTACGACATCGGCGGCGCGGGCGACATTCGGACGAGATAAGGATGCGCTATTGGAGTGCTGGGGGTGGCTCGCTCACCTGTGCGTCGCTCTCCCCATCCGCGCCGGCCGTAGCCAGGCTCACCAGCGTCGCGTGCCGCGTCCCGAACCTCGCCTCCGCGCGCCACTCGGCCTCGCCCTGCGGCTCGCCGCTTGGCAATGCCGCCACCCACTCGGCGACCAGACCGCCGTCGGGCGCGGGCCGGAGGACGAAGTAGGAGGGCAGCGTGGGCAGGCCCAGCAGGCTGTCCATGGTGCCCTGCTTCTTCTGCCGCTTGTTGCTGCCGGCCGGCGGGCCCATCCTGACGCCCCGGCGCACTACCTCGATTCAGAGGGAGGGGGGGGGGGGGGGGGGGGGGGGCGGCAGGCAGTTGCCGGCGCGGTACGCCCCCGCGACTTCCCGCCGAGCGGAGTCTCGCGCGACCAATCCGAGGGACTGGTTCACAAACTCCCGAATAAGTCGCGCCGGTTGGTCGTGAGTGCGGTCGCTGTGTCTTTACTCACACAACTGTGCTATACATTCGCTGCTGCTTGCCGTAGTCGCGTCGTGTCGTCTCGGACTGCTGTGAGGTACACTTTCCGGCGCAGGAACGGTCTGGCGGCTGAGAGCAGAGTGAGTGGCGGTCTATCCGGCCCGCGCGAGAAAACAAGTGCACCAGTTATACCAGAGGCTGCGAAGCTATGCCTACCTGCCTGCCTGCGTGCTCAACATGGGTGCGCTGGCGGCGTATGACAGTGTCAAGGGTTCGACGGGGTACAGCGACCAGTTGAGCCAGACACTGCAGAGTCGCCATCTGGCGCAGCACATCATCAGCAGCAGCCCGTCGCGCGCGCGCCCGACGGTTAGCTAATTCAAATTTAAACTTCAGCAGCGCGTGCGGTACGCGACGATGCCCATCTGCCCCTGCCTGCCGCCCGTAGCAGTAGTACTTTGCCTTCGCTCGACTCTACCCCGTGTGACCAAACCCATCACTGAACGATCGTGTTATTGTTGACAGCGTGATATCGCCTTTCTGATATCGCCTTCTGCTGCTAGCTCATGTAAATAATAATTGTTGACAGCGTGCAGTGGATGTCCACAACACGATGATGCAGGGTCATCTGCTCACGCGTTTCGTTACTTCGAAAGTCATCAAGCTGGCGGCAACGAGCTGCGATATCCGCCTTCCCATCCCGACTGCAGCTTTTATGGCCAGTGGCGACACCGGCGAGGAAGCAGCTTACGTCTGGGCGTTCGAGTACAGGGGGGGAGCACAGCACTACAGTGGCAGCCAGGTCGGCGCGCCACGTCGTTGCCACCTTGTTGCTGCGAGATGGCAGCCTCCCCTCTATACTCTGCGCTGCCGACTCGAAGGCTTGCGGCAATTCCTGCCTCCACCCTCTCCCGCGCGGCGCGCCCGTCCGCCAGCCGCCCGCGACGGGCGCGCTTGTCCTCGCCGTCGGTCCAGGCGGTGCCTCGGGAGCCGACCCGTGGGCCGGAGCTTACCATCCTCAAGGTGAGCCCACCAGCCGCGGCAGCAGGGCGGCGCTGCATGGGCTCCGGTGTTGGTAATGAACCTCCGCGTCAAGTCCCGCTTTCAACGGAATCCATTTCAGCCCGACATCTCATCCGGCCTGATTTCACTTGTATTCAGCTACTGATTCCGGTCATTAGCCTATAGCGACTGCTTCCCATGTGCGCCTATTCAGCGCGCCCCAACCCCCGACATGCCTTCCCCCCCATTCCGTTGGTAGTCCTAGCGCAACCTCTCCCCCTTCCTCCCCCGGCTTGCCTGTCAGGTGTGGCAGCGGCTGGACCCCGTCCTGCAGGAGCGCGGCTACAGCGTGAGCGACCGCCTCGTCCTGATGAAGTGCACCCAGGCGGCCTTCGTGGCCCTCAACCAGCGCTCGGAGCCGCCCTCGGCGCAGGACGGCGCCACCGCCCCTGGCGACGCCATGGTGCTCACATCCGTGCGGGCTGCCCAAGCGCGGCTGCGGCAGTCGGGGGGCGCCCGCCAGGTTATGGGCCGCCCACACCTCACCCGCAGCATGCGTCCTGTTGAGAGGGGGGGGGAGACGGTGGCGGGAGAGGAGGGAAAGAGTAGGGGGGGAAGAGTGAAAGAAGCGGCTTTGGCAAGGGCCGAGCTGCGTAGTGGTGCGGAAGCTTGTTCCAGGGGAGCGCTGCAGGTCAGCTGTCTTACGCGCAGACTTCATAAGCCCGCATACAGTCGGCTAGCGCCGTTGCATGTCGTCCTTTAAAGGCCAAGTGAGCTGCGTAGCGGTGCTTTGTGGTAGCTTGGTGACCCCCGCATGGGGTTTGGCAGTGGCCTTGAGGCTGGCCAGAGTGGCTGACAAGTGGCGGTCGGGTCGGTACCGGCAGGTGGAGGTTGACGAGCTGGCGGGGCTACTCCTGAAGGAGGCGGTGGTCACGGGGGAGCTGCCGCTCGGCGAGGTGGAGCGCCTCCGGCTGCCCGCGGCCGTGGTGCGGCGGGTGGCTGCCTTCCTGTGACACCCGGCCGCGATGCCGGTAATGTCATGTGTAGGCAATAATTTATATGGTGGCGCCCACTAGATAAAAGCAAATATGGAAGAGTGCGCACGTTATCGACATGTTGCAACATTCGCAAATTATTTGACGCTGTGAGCCACTCAATACGTAGGAGGACAAGATTGTGCAAGTTCAGTTTCATCTGGCAAATACATGATCACATCTGGTCAAAATAGGCCAGCAAGCAGTAAAGCCCCTCCTCCCGCGTGCGAAAAGCATGTTTCTGTCCTAATTTCAATTCACATTCTCATGATTGTATCGATCATGATGGTTCACAACTTCCCCCCTCCTGACTGGCGGCCTCGAGTCCCCCGTCTCGCCTTGCGGCCTTACCTATTGCAGATGACGTGTTTCCCGGGGGGTGTGTTGCTGCTGTCGTTGCGTCTCGGGTCCACTGCATGCGCCGGTCGACTGCCTTTTCCTGCTGGATGCCCCGCAATGCTGTCAGCCATACTCACGCATGTCCCGATGCCCCACTGCCCGCATGTATGTGACAACTAAAGAAACCCTGTTGCTGCTTGTTTTAATATTGGTTTCGGAGCTTTCTTTCTTTGCGCTACTTTCGTAGCCTGCACTTGTTGCCATTTCACGGCGCGAGAGGTCACCGGAGTGAACCTCTTTTCACCCGGGATTTGGGCAAGTCGCATCGCCATCCATGGGTGGGACGGTTGGAATGTTAGATGTACTTGTCGTGTCTTCCGATAGTCGGTTACCCAGATATTGAGTATATCACGCTACAAAAGGTACATTCCTTGACCGCTCGGTTGAACGGTCGTCTCGTATGCGAGAAGTCCCGGGATCGATTCCTGATCGATATATGTTGGCAATATTGGCCCGGCGTGCCCCGGGTTTACCCAGTTGATGCATTAGCCCTTCGGGGTTCGAATGAGGCAATGGTCTACGGGCTACGCAAGACCTACAGTTGGCGCAGTTGGCGCCAGAGGTCAAGTGCTGGGGCGGCTTCGGCCCATGTCGTCCCGGGGCGAACTTTACTCATACTTTATAAGGTTGCGTATGTGCACGGGCAGTCCCGTGGTCGCGTAGTGTTCCTACGGACATGTGTTGTGCACACCGGTGTGGGGGACGTGTACATGCTGGTGTCCCTTGCGTAATCAACCCCGCACGAAGCACCATACGTTATTACTAATATCGTATAGATGCAATGCAGTACCGTTGTACTGCAGCATAATCGCCACATAGCCTACAGAGCCCCCACCCTACGCGCTTTAATTAGTGGACCCTATGCGGGTAGGCCAGGATTGGGCCCTTCCCTGATGTTGGGTAAAGACACCTTGACAATAGAAATAGCTTACTTGATTCAGTTGTATCAAATTTCAATGTGTGGCTGATGCCCGGACATATGCATGCAACATGCGGATCTTTTGCTGCTTTCACTTTGCGCTTAGTCGGCAGTGTGCGTGCCATCATCAACGTGTAGTCTCGTGCAGATGTAGATGTTGACGAGACCCGCAAAGCGGAGGTGAACCCATAGCATGTCTGTTCACTACTGTGGGTAGGAAGGAATGCGCGTGTGCCTGCCAAGCGGTGTCATGCCGGGTCCAGCCAATCTGCCATATGGCTGCCCATGCCGGCATGGATGCTGGGCGATGAACAAAGGCGGGGGTTGTCGCAGGAACTGGTGGGCCAAGGCCATTGGCAAGCTGCCCCTTTGGGAACGGAGCACATGAAGGCTGGGCCTCGATCTCGCAGTACGGACATGCGAGAATCGATGTCACAGCGGCACCGTAGAGGTCCCCTGCGGCAGGACGGCATCGGCTCCACCGAGTATGCGCTAGCGCTAGCTACCGGTGGACGCAACGCATGGCTTACGATCCCGCCCTCGACGACTTGGCAGCACATGCGAATGGAAGCGGCTGGGAAGCGCGCGCAGCTCTCTGGGCGCCGACACCGCCTACCCATGCTCCATCTTGATGGCCGCGAGGTACTTGTGGGCAATCCAAGGGAAGCTGAACAGCCGGTCCACATTGGCGGCATCGGGGCTGTAGGTGGCCCAATACCAAGCAGAGGCCATCCTCATGCAGTGCTTCGACAGCAGCGTGTGGGAGCGCCCGCCATGATCCTCCTCATTTGCATCGGCGGGCTGCATGCTCCCGCAACCGTCGTCGTCCTGAGGTGTGCTTACCGCCAGGCCGTGCATCTGCATGCTCTCAAAGCCCTCTGCGTACACTCTTCGGCGAATGGCCTGGCACCCATGGTAACGCCGTTGTGGTCAGGGTACGCCAGCTTGTACGGAAGTGCTTACAGTGCCATTGCACCTGGCCTTCCCATAGTACTAAACCAGAGGAGATTGAAAAATATAATGATAACGATAAGAATGAGAATGAGAATGAGAATGAGAATGAGAATGAGAATGATGATGATGATGATGACGATGATGGCGATGGTGATGGTGATGGCGATGATGATGATGATAGTATGGTACGAATATTGATAATAGTAATAGTAGTAGCAATAGTAATGTTAGTAATAATGTTCGTGGTAAGGGTGAGCCAATGGCATCAGGGAACCACGAAGAAGTATGGCATGCGGGTGTCGCCTATTATGTCTTACCACCAACGCCTCCTTGATGCGCTCCTTGACGTCGTTGTGGTTGCTGCGCTTGTGGGCTCGGGACCCAAAGCGAGGGACATGCCCGCTGATGAGCTGCCCCTCGCTGTACACCCCGTAGTGGTTCATCAGCCGCAGCAGCTCCTCGTTGTACTCATCTCGCAGGTGGAGCGCCTCCTCCACGCACCGCTCGAAGCCGTCGTAAAGCAGCGCCTCGTCGAATGCGGCCTCAAGGGCATCCACTTCCCGGGGCTGCAGCTGCCCCACTTCCCACTTGGCTGACAGGAAGGGGTTGCTGGACGCGGCATGAGGCCCGTGCTCCATGTCCTTTGCCGCACGATACAACTTGCCCAACACCTTCTCGGAACTGTACGAGAGCTTGTCCTGCGGCAAAACAGACAATGGGGCGCGCAATGTGGGGGAGGGGCGAGGGTACATCTCATCCTCATCACTCCCTCCCTCTCATCATCATCAACTGGAAAGAACGCTGGAAGTGCGGCAAGCGCTCCTACAATAAACATTGCATGTCACGGTCGACACAACGAGCACAAGCAGCCACAGCAGCATGGCACACCCTGGCAGGGGGGGGGTCCTTGACATCGTGGCGGGGAGTACACGGCGGGCCGACCTTCTTCTCCATGAAGTCCGGGTACTTCTGCGGGCGGTACTCCGGGGGCACCGTGGCGGGGACACCGGTCTTGGGGAAGTCGACAGCCACGGACGCCAGCCTCGCGAGCTCCTTGCACCTTTCGTCCTTGACCCCGCTGGGGCTGGCGTCCGCCATGGCGAGGTGCGCGTGGGCGATCACCCCGAGGTTGGAGTTCCGTTGGAAGTTTATGAAAAAGTTGACAAGGTCGGCCACCTGCAGGACGGGGCCAATTGGTGCATGCGATGAGGCCATTGATTCCCCCGCGTAAATAATGCTACGCACGCAGCGGATGCGGAGGGTTTCGGGGAATTGGATCCCGGGTCTCCTGGCTTGCGGCGCAGCCATCGGCGGCACCTGGACAGTGCCGTCTACAGTGGTTGCGGGTTCCGCCCTGTAGTCCATGGGCGCGGATTGTGGCAGCGGCGGGATGAGGTCTGGGGCCCATGAAACGAAGTACTCATCGCCGTCCAAGTCGCCGCCGGAGCACTCATCGGGGTGGGGGCGGTGCCCTCGAGAGGGGAAGACCAGCACGTTTGTGAGATGCCGCAGCTGCGGCACATCCACGGCCTGCAGCTGCCTGCGGACATGGCATCAGGGGCGGCAACAATTATCAGAGATATCATTTCGTCGGAGACCCCTGCCCTGCCACCAGGAGACTGGGGGGGACGGGCTAGGGGCGGGGAGGAGGGAGGGGGCGAGGACGACACCGCTCTCTCTTAGGACCTGGCCGTCAGGGGGCTGCGCGCTACGGCCGAACCATTGCGGGTTTGTGCAGACAGCTGGCCTGGTTTGCCCGAGAAGAAAGTTGTAAGAAATATAAATTTCAAATTCCGGCTTGGCCTTCAGAGGGCTGCACGCTGCGCGCTTTTATTAGTGGGCCCAATGCCGGTTCGTGCAGCCGGGCCGTAAGACGGCCGACCTGTGTACCTGGGAGACTGATAGGAGTAAGGCTGGAACAAATATCAAACTCCACATTCCGTCGGAGCAAAGTCTGTGTCTTCGGCCGGGCGCAGGGGGCGTCATCACGTCCGGTGGTGATGGGCAGCAGCGGCAGCGGGCATACATAAGACCAAGGAATCGTAGCAGGAGGGGCTTACAGGCAGTCCCCGGGGTGGAGGCACGGGTTCTTGAGGACCACAACGCTGCCCTGGATGAGGCGCAGCTTTGCCTGTCCCAGGCCGTCCTTCTTGGCCACCTGGGCAAGGCAGGCGGGGCAAGCCAACATGATAAGATACAGCGCGTCACAGCATCGCGCAGCCGACACCCACCGTCGATCGCATGTTACGAGCTCTACTTTTGGCCTTGTTCAGAGGGCGACATGCGGCGGGTCTAACCGACCCTATGCGGGTTCGCGAAAGTCGGGCCGAGTGACAGCTGACCACGCGGCACTCCTCTTGTTATTGATGTAACACATTTCAAATTTGGCTTCTTTCTGATGCTACCTGCAGGAACACCTGGCCGTACTCCAGCGTATCCGTCTCGTCCATCACACCGATCAGGCGCGCGGCTTGCGGCACCAGCACCCTGGCCCGCGTCCTCAGGCTTTGCAGCAGGGACTCGCGCACAGCCCGCAGCGCCCCCATGACGAAGGGGTCGGCAATGGGGGCGCGCATGCGCAGAGCTGCGGCCACACCATTGCCCCAGACCTGCATAAGGCACCCATGCATGCGCACTACACCGTTAGCGGCCGGCTCGACAGCGTGGATGGAGAGGGTGGGAGGCACGTAGGAGTATGCAGCTCTACCTTCACACTTCAGATACAGACCTTCGCAAAGCTACACCTACAGACCTTCGCAAACCAAACACTGCAAACTAAACTATCCCCCTTCCCCGGCCGTTTATAGGCAGCGATCCAGTGACGGAAAGCCCTACCTGGGTAGGCGACGCTCCGTTGTAGTGAAAAAGCAAATTGCCGAAGCATTCTGCAAGACTAATTGGAGACCAGTGACGGAATTTTCAACACTGTTGGATCATCATCGTCTAAAACACTGCCTTTAGAACACCCATCGTCATGATGCCCCCTACACTTTCACCATGTCTCCTTGCTATCCTTGCCATCTATCCGTGCAATCCAAAAGTATTGTCGGCCCCGCACTCGACAAAAAAGCAGCCGCGGTGTACCGTTACCTTGACGCTGGGTTCACGGGCCGCAAAATCCACGAACGGTCTTGCACCAGCATGATTGAGTCGGACACTCTGTTCTATAATCCGTGACGTATTCTGATATATTTCTTGCTTATAAATATCGAAATTCTCTCTTCGCGCAGGGAAGGAAGGGGGGTCAAAAGCTACGATTGCCTTGTATAGCGAACCCAAAGCGCAGTTACGGTATCATGTATGGCCGCACCGTCCCGTGGGCCCCCAGGTCAAACAGCACGTCCAGCGCACACTGGGCGTCGTGCAGCATGTTGTTCAGCCGCGCAGTCATGGCGTGCTGCAGCCCCAGGAACATGCGGTCCGGGACCCCGTGGCAGGACAGCAGCAGGATGATTTCCCGGTTCATGAAGCCCGGCAGGAACTGCGCCAGCCGGATGGCCTCCAGCGCGTCGCTGCCGGGGCACTCAAACTTGGTCTGGCTGGGCCGCAGCTGCATCTGCAGCCCGCGGAGCCGGGCGTCCACGCACAGCACGCCCTTGCAGCCCTTGTACCGGAACTGCAGCGCGGAGGGCGGCGGCGCGCGGTCGGGCAGGGGCGGGTCGCTGGCGTGGCTCCAGTGGTTCGTGAGACGGGCCGCCGCGACGGCGGCCAGCGGCGGCGAGATCCGCCCCACGCCGTCGCTGAAGCAGTGCCCGTTCCTCTCCACGTCCGGGATGTTGGTGCACAGCACCTCGGCGCTGCAGTTTTCCGCCACTTGCACCGTGCTGCGGCGCAATGGGAGAAGGGGGTTGGGGGGGTTCTAAGCGGAAGTCACCCCCGGCAAGGGGCGGCTGGTGGGAGAGAGAAAGCAAAGGGCCGACATAAACACGGGGAGGGCGGCGGATGGATTGCGGCCATCCCTGCTTGCGTCATGAGTGAACGCGTGATGGGTGCCCGCGACAGAGCACGTGTGATAGCGAGCCCGGGGGTCACCGCGCACCTGAAACAAAAGTCCATTGCTTCGCGAGTCGCAAAAAAGTGACAACACATTGTTCTGTTCTCTTGGCTTGGATGTTCTATGCTTGACTCGCGGCGAATTATGGTAGATCTCAATGGCTCAATAATAACAGTTTTTCTCTTGTCTATCACAAGGGGGGAGGGCGAGGAAGCGATCACGTGAGCGGACCCAAAGCGTGACCAAGGTATCCAATAGATAGGTATGCCCAGCTTGCATGTCTGGAGGGGGTGGTGCGGACGCGCCGGTTAGCCACCTGATGTCTGGTGGGCTACGATGAGCCCACAACAAGCACATTTCCCGGGGATGTTATGTATAATACGACTTGGCCTAAGAGGGCGGCACGCTACGCGCTTTCATTAGTGCACCCTATGTGGGGTTGTGCGGTCGAGCTGTAAGACTGCTGGCTCTGTCCGCCCAGAAATAAAGTTGTAATAAATTATAATACCTACGACAAAGCTCAATCACGTTATTCCTTGCGCCTCCGTCGCGCCTATTTGCGTATTGAGATATTGGGTCATCCTGCGTGATGATACGTCACGGTGCCTGGGGCAGTGTCAACAGTGACAAAGGTCGGAATGTGACCGGGTCCTCACCTGGAGAAGCACTGCCCCATCCTCGCGGCGCACTTGGCCACCACACGCAGCTCCTCAAAGTTGCCCATCCAGCCGCGGATGGTCTCCGCACTCACCGCGTCCGTCGCGGCAAACATCCAGCAGGACGCCTCCCGGATCTGGCTGCTGGAGAAGGCGAGGAAGCGGTAGTGCCGGCCGGCGCAGCGGATGCCGCCACTCATCAGGCCGCTGATGCGGCCGTAGATGGCGTCCGTCCCGGCGAACCCCGGGGCTTTGAACACCAGGTCCTCCCCGAGCGTGAAGGTCACGCGGAGGAAGCGGCTCGCCAGGTGGCTCCAGTGCCGCAGCACCCGGTTGCTCCGCTCGACCTCAGGGGGGCAGAACACCGTCCGGGTCGGCGTAACGTGGGCCGTGCGGGTGGTGACAATGCCGGCGCCCGGGGGCTCCGCGTCGCCCCCTTCCTCTGCGTCCTCCCCGTCTCCCCCTTCGTCGCCGGACTGCAGCCAGCGGACAGCGGCCTTGAACAGATCGCAGGCCTCATGGCTGGGCACGGGGTTCCGCCCGGCATTCATGCGCTCCAGCGCCTCCACGGCAAGATCGACGGGAGTCGCCCACAAGAGGGAGAGGAACCCCTCCGGCAGGCACCACTTGCAAAGGCGGCCCGAAGAGGTGAGGCACGCGAGGGCGTAGCTGACCGGAAACGGAAGACCGCGGAACGCCGCTGGGACCGGGTCCGCGGCAGCAGCGGTGGCGATGTCTTGCCCGCCGCTGCAGCTGGGCGGCTCGATGGTCGCGGGGGCGTGCATTGGGTGCAGCGCCGGGGGGTACTGCTCCACGAGGCGCAGCTGGTGCAGGAGCCTCATGAGGCTGTTGCCCTTGCCGCCCTTGTGGATCTGCAAAGCGTTGCAGCTCCCAATTTAGATAATCGACGTCACCGCTGAAACCTGCTGGCGTCCCTGATGGGGCTGCCTGTCGGAACGGCCCAAGGGCGGCTGAGCCTGCCGTACATGTGCGCACAGAGCTTCAAAGCGCGGGTGCCAACGCAGAGATACAGACAACGGGACGCACGTGGGGGCCCTCCGGCCCGGGGGAGAAACCGCAGTTGAGAAACCTAGCAAAACCAATGCGAACCGACAACAGATATACTATATATTTGTTGATTGTTTTGCCCGTTGCTGAGCACGACCTTCCTCACTTTCGCTCGGGGGATGCACACCCGTTCCGTAAGGAATAAAAAACAAAAGCGGGCTCCCAAGCACTTTGCGTTTTCGCTAAACTCCTCTGCATCATCCGAGACACCTCGCGGCAACGACTACCCACAACCAACACGGTCAAAGTAATACCGCTCCATGATATCAGCGCATGTGCGAGCTTATGATACATACACGCGGGTACTACTATATTGGTTATATACGCACTACGCTCGCAGTTTGCGCCGCGCACTTCTACAGTGTGGATCAGTCAACACGCTCGTTGTCCGCCGAGTGCTCGCGGTGTTTATTTTCTGAAAACCGGACGGAAGCGCTGTGTCCCGTATCTATCCCATTGCTGGTGCGCCACACCTCCTGCTGCCCCCCGCCCCCCCCCCCCCCCCATAAGAGCCACAGTCGCGAGTGCCGATGCGCGCGGACCAAATCTGCCATCGTCACCCATGAGGGCGCTTAGCACAACCTCGAAGACGAAAATACACCAAACCAATTGCAGATTCGGAGGGCCACTCGTGTACATGTCTGCATTTCGGCAAGTTTTCGTATCTCCGGGCGGTCACACAGCCAAGCAGCCAGACAGACAGGTAGGTAGGCAGACGCAGCGTGCTTAGTTAATTAAGATGTCTGGCGCACATTAGTTTCGAGCGCATGTTCAAATTAACCCGAATGCTGTGCTTGTCACGAGCAGCCGCACCCATATCCACGCATCCCCACTCATGCGTCCTGCTGCTGTAGTAGTTACAGTAGTTCCTGAGCTCGTTGTGGAATGCGCACATGTCAAACTGCCGGCCCGGTGTGAATGGCTGCTATGGCGCCGCTGTTGGCCTTCAGAGGGCTGAACGCCACGGCCTACAGTCAACCCTATGCGAGTGTATGCAGCCAGGCCGTAAGACAGCTGGCCTGTGTAGTTTAGTTGGAAGAAAGAAAGTTCAAACATCAAAATTCTATTTTGTGCATCGCTCCGCGGAAACTGACACCCGTAAGTTCTTATACAAACCGCCATCGAGTACTGCCAAAAAGATGCCAATGTCGGCATTGGATTTATAACCTTTCAATGCCCTTGGCTCAAAGTGTGAGCTGTGCGCACCGAGTGGGAGTGAGATGATGGGCGTGACGCCGCTGCTTTCACCGGCGGGAGCGGTGGCGCTGTAAAAGCAGACAGGGTGTCATTGTGGGGAGGGCTGGGATGTCGATTGTTCGCTCACCTCAGAGGCACGCAGCGGGAGGCGGTACATCAGGCAGCTGCCAAACACACCGGCGGGCGAAAAGTCGGTGGTGCGCGTCCACTGTGTGCGGTCCAGCAAGGAGGCCGCCAGCCAGAGAAACGCACTCCCGTCACCGATCTCCGGGGCAGGGGCGGCCTCGTTTCGGAACAGCTGCGGGGGGCAGCTGAGCACCAGACTGAGCGCGTACGCGTCCCTCGCCGCCGCCTCGTCATTCTCCACCAGCGCGTGACCCACCACGTGCATCAGCAGGCAGACCGCCTTGTAGCGCTGGCGTGTGCCGGCGGCGTCCGGCGCGGTGAATAGCAGCATCAGGGCGCGCTCCTTGCTGCGGATCTCCAAGCTGACGTCAAGATCGGTGGACCAGTGGCAGCGCATGCCGGGCTGGAGCAGACGGCCATGCCGTGAGGGCCGGTTGTCGGATTCGTCTCTTGCTGTGTGCGCCTGCTCCGACGGGACGTCTGACGAGGTCGTAGCTGCCGGGCTGGGGCAGCCAAGCTCAAGCCGCTCGCAGCCGTAGCTCCAGTAGCCCGCCTCCTGCCCCTCCCCGTACGACTTCCCCCTCGCCGGGCGCTGCGGCTTGATGTGCAAGGTTCGGCCGTGCAGGCGGAAGACATTCAGGGCGGCGAGGCGCAGAAGCCTGCCGGCGTCGATCGTCGAGCAAACCCGGAGCCTTCCCCTGCCGGTAGATCTCCTCAGGCCATCTGGAACCGCCGCCAAGGCAGATCCCGATATCACTCAGTTCCCGATCCCGGCAGATATAAAGTGTGAGCCGCACTAGTACAGCTTTAGATTAGACAAGCTCAAACTTGGCAAGCACGTCTCATTCCATTGGTAAGTTCGAGACTGTCAACCACAGACCCATGGCAATCCATGATGCCAATGGTGACTTTTAACCTCCATTCCGACGATCCTTATTGCGATACCCTATTCATTAAGCTTTTATTAAACTTACATCGATATTATGTATATACATATACATTCCATTATTTGTCATTTATCATGTATTTGTGCCGCATAGTATATCATCATACGTTCTAACGTCATCACATACAGCATGATCACATCAAGGATATGCGTGCATACCCGTAGCGAAGGACACACACACACACACACACTGCGGCAAATGCCGACTTAGTAAAATTAATTGAGTCGGCGCCATGCCGATGTAGACAGTAAAGGCGGTGACTCGATCTTTGCCGTTACCTGGCGTGGTGGATGACAGCAGCTCGAATCGAACAACCGCGTCACCGCCGGATGCGCGATTGAGGGCTAGCGACACCTCGCCCGCGGTGGCGCTGTACGGTATGTTGAGCACAAATAACTCGCTCACTTCTCCGCTCAGCTCCCTGCGCTTGTCCTTCTCGTGCTGCTCGCGAGCCAGGCGTTTAGCGTGCTCCTTTCGCTCCTGCCATAGCACGGCATTTGTGCATAGGAGATACGCGTATATTAGACATATGATGTCGCCGTCCATATGGGAGCGACCGAACGTGACATCATCATGAGTAATCTTGAAGACTAGCAGGCAGGGGGAAGAGGTTCCATGCCACATGGCGAGGATTGAGCCTGCGGCAGCACCTTCCGTCGAGCGTCGCTGTCCATCCCCGCCTGAAGCTCTGACAGCGCTTCGTGGTGTTCGGATGCATGACGATCCTGGGCGGCTGGGGCCGCCCCAAATCCTGATGCGAGAGACCACTGTCGACGCCTCCTACTTCTGCTGGACCGACCCATATTTTGAGGCTGCCAAGGCCACCGCAATGGATGAGATCGACTCTGACTATACCCTACTTGAACCAAGCTCGGACGACGTTGCAGGGTCTTTGGGGGATTTCATACCTGATCTAGCTGCGTCGCCGTCAACAGCGAAGTCGAGATGATGTTCTGTTCATGATTGCATCCTACATGGCAACTAATTTACCGGCGGTCTGCTGTGCATTCTCACGATGTAATAATTGGATATTCCGTCGAGAGCAGAAACGGACGATGCTCGGACGGGCTAATAGCTTCACTATCGTATCTGGATGGGGGGAATACGCACGGGCGGTGTCGTTGCGACGAGTATATGACGAGCACACATGCGGCAGTACAATTAAATTACAAAGATGAAGGCGCGCTTTGTCGTCAGTACGGATACTCGTACTATGCAATATGTGATAATTGCATATATATAGGTGACGCCTAGACGACAGACGAGCAACGGGGTCGTAACTTCGCCATACAGTGGCATGCACCTACACACCGACGGTTCCATGGCGGCCTTGTATTCCAGGAGACATGCCAAGATCAGAGATGCTGGCAAGTGCTATGCGCGTGCGGCGACGTCACATTCACTGAACATGCGAGCACAGTCAAACAAAAAACGCCGACGAACAAATAGAATCGGCTCGCGATGAGCCTCGAGTAAATTGTCCCGCCCGTCCGAAACGATCGATCAATGGCAGCGACGGGGCAGGCGCACCGCGAGGAAATTCAGCGACTCAGCGTGCCCTGGTGTGCGCTCCACATCGATCAGATGATGTGTGAATTACACTGTGGGGCTGCAATAGCCGGCTACAGCTCGTCATGCTGCGCAGCCTCGGGGTCCACTGCAACCAGGGAGGCGAGCGATGGGGGGCCCAGCCCCCCCACAGGCAGCGCCTCCAGGTGGTTGAGGTAGTAGAAAGGGTGGTCGCCCTTGGTAGTGGAACACAGGTGGCCGCCGAAGCCGTACACAGCGCTACCGTGGGCCACCAGCGAGTGGTGGTAGTGCCCTACCGGGAGGTCCGGCAGCCGGCTCCAGGACACGAGCGACGCGTTGGCCGACACCCACATGGCCCAGGCCTCGGTGTTGCACGACATCACGGGCGTCGTGACGCTCCCCAGGCTAACGACCGCACCCAGGGCGGCCCAACTCCGCTCGCCCTGCCAGCTGCCGCCGGGCAGCGCTGCCATGGCGTGGTACACGCGCGGCGCCGGCGGGGGCGTGCCACCTGGGGTGACTGCCGTCAGCGGGCCCGCCCAGGCGCTCGCCCCCGCGTCAAACAGCCAGACGTCGCCTCCCAGCTTAGCGGTCGACGCCCCGCGCCGCCGGCCGCCGTACACGACAAAGCCTCTGCGGCAGCCGGGGGAGAGGGGGCGGGGGGTAAGCTAGGAGAAATAGTGATGATAAATGATGACTACATGCGTTGACTAACAGAGGTTGTGTGAAAAAAACAGCTACGTGATGATCAGTTAGATCTAATGCTACATTAGATTTAATTTACATCTGCATTAGATAAATAAGCAAAAAGCAAAAACAAAACATCGGCGCCCTTACAATTTTTAGCAACTGTTTTAAATAACAATGAATCGTAATCCTCAATTATTCCGTTTATTCGGCATTATAAACGGCATGCTCTACCTGCGAGACAGTTTGCACAATTGCAATTGCTATGAGTGTTTAAAAGTGTTTGGATGCAGCATGAAGCCGGGGGCGCACCGCATGGCCGACGACTCAAATGCCGCGGCTGTGTGGCCCAAGCGGGGGCCCGGGCCCGCCGCAATGCCTGCGGCCTCGTCCACCAGCTGCGCCCAGCGCCTGGTGCGCAGGTCCAGCACCGCCACGTCACCCGCGCCGTCCTTGTTGCCGCCGTAGACGTACAGGCTGTCGCCCAGCACCACGGCGGTGTGCAGGTAGCGCGCCTGCGGTCGGGACAGGGGGTTGGAAGGGGGTGCGCGGTGGGTGAGCTCCGGCGGGGAGGGGCTCCCCTGCTCGCCGGCCATGCTGGGTGCGTGGATGACTTGTATTGGCCGGGGCTCCGCGGGCGACAGGGAGGGGTGGCCGCCGCACCGTGGGCTGGTAACCACCACGCGCTTCAACCAGCGTCCACTTTCGGGTGCGCAGCTCGAACTGCCATAGCTCATCCATCTCATAGCCAACCTCGTAGCTGCCCCGCCGAGAGGGAGAGGCGGCAGGGGATGGCAGGCAAGGAAGGAGGTGGGGGGGGGGGGGGGGGGGGGGGGGCCTCAGCAGCAGGTCGCCTCTGAAAACAAGTTGAGGTGTTCCACAAAGGCTGGGCACGTGGCCAGGAGGCGTCCATGGGGCTCTGCTGTAAGAAAGGGGGGGGGGGGGGGGGAGGGGGCTCACCCAGTCCTGCCGTGCTTGGACGCGCCGCCATCAGTGCCGCCAAACATATAGAGGGAGCCGCGGTGGTGCGACAACGTGACGCCATAGCGCCCGCTTGGCAGCGATGGCGTCTTACCTGCCTACAGAGAAAATAGATGGGGATGCGGACGAAGATGCCGGTATGTGAGTGATAGGCGGGGCTGAGGCGGGGAGGGGGGGGGATTGGCAGTGGCGGCCAGTGCCCTGTGCCGCAGGCATGGCACCGGCCACAGAAGTGCCCCCCCGGCCCCCTCCAAACCTACTCACTGTCGTCACACCTTGTAGGCTGTGTATGCCTTTGCGGGCGGGATTCCGGTGGCAATCAGTGTCCACTGTGGCTGGGTGGCGGCCAGGTTGATGGACCAGGTGTCGTACAGCCACTCAGGGTCGGAGGTTTCGCGGTTGTAAAAGTAGCCGTGGCTCACCACCATCTCGTCGCCCACCACCACTGCGCCGTGGTTGTACCTGCCGGTGCAGGGCGCCGTGTCATGCTCTGCGAGACAGCAGCCGTGTCTGTGCGTGGGTGGGCCCAGCGCTGGGCTGCTCGGGTGGGGCCGGCTTCGGGCGAAGGGCACAACTTGGGCAGCGCGAAGTCTTGGGGCAGCTAGAGGCAGGTGCCCGCGAGAGCATGGTGGCAGCCGCGCACCGGATGGCGGGCGAGTGGCCGCCGCCGGCAGCCTCGTCGGTGTACTCTTTCACGCGGTGCCAGCCCTCGCCCTCGCCAGCGGCAATGCCCACCGTGGACAGCAGCAACGTCGCGCAAAGTAGCGGCAGCGCCAGGCTGCAGGGGCTCGTCGCCACCCATAAGCCGCCCCCGCGCACCCTCGCCGTTCCGGACATCCTGTGCCGGCGATCGGCTCCCGAGGGCAAGACACGCTGGGAGCTGGGGCTGGGGCGCAGGTACCCGTGCTCACAGGTTGGCATACAGGCGTATGGAAAGGACGAAGGGACACTAGTATGAACAGATCAAAGTGGTTGACGCCTCATGATGACACTTATCGGTGTCGCGCCCATGATGGGTGTCGTCGCAACGTCGCTTGTCGACGACAAATAACGACACGGCCGCGGCGGACGACGAGGCCGTCATAGTACCCAGTAGCGACAGCAGGCAGCTCGAGCCGTTTTTATTGCGGGCCTGAAATGAATAATTGGTTTGGTTACAGGGAAAGCGTCCGGAAAATGCACGGAAGTGAAGGGGCCAAGTGAAGCAAGCATCGCTTATTGCTGCTATGTACACGGCGGATATAGATGGAAACGACGCAGCACGAATACATAACGGAAACGCATTTTCCCAGTTGTGATATGATCTAAACTAGTTTATGGGGTTTCCTCCCTTGACCTAACCGCTTTTCAGCTACAAGTGCTGCTCAGTGGTACGGGAACTAGGCACCTGTCGTTGCGCCCTTTTTGGGTGCAGCACGAGTAGACATAAAAGCAGCCACAACAGTTGAGCCTGCCATCTTCCAGTTTTCGCTGCGTTCCACGCAGCGATATTAAAACTGTCTCGTAACCTGTCGCGAGCAAGGTCACCCCAGGTTGTTCAAGACCACACCCGGCTCGCCATCCGTGTGTGATATTCTCATCCGTACGCCCGTGCGTTACCGTGCCAAATGGAGAAGAACCCGTCGTTGGGCCGACGCTCGAGTCGCTACATGCAGAACTGCGAGGGCTGGCTACTACTGCGATGGCCCAATTGACGGCTCGTGAGCGCGTTGTTGATGGAGAAGGAGCACATGGTTCCGGTTCCGGGGAGCGCATCGCGGGACAGCCGACAGGCAGCGGGGGAGCCGCAGAGCGCCCCAACTTGCTAGAGCTAGCCCAAGGCGGCCGTGTCGGAGCAAAATCCGTGAGTGACGAGGATGACTACCTCGCGGTGCCAGAACTACTGCAGAGAGCAGAGTCTGGTTACGAGGCCGTTCGACCGGTCAGCAGGGTGCCTGGGCTCTTCCCCCTGAGCACCGACCTAACGAACGAGTACCTCAAGTAGGATGAACGGCGTCTGCCGGCCCAGGAGGAGTATCTATGGATGTGTTTCGGCGCCCACATGGCTGCACTTTTCGTGGCTCTCGACGAGCTGCTGCCTTACGTCCCTTCTACAAATCAGGACTTCACCCCCTACCTCGCGAGAGCTCGGAACCACGCCGAAGCCATCGACAAGGCGTTTCGTTTTCGTTTGGCCTTCCTACGGAGGCTTAATGAGGTCAAGCGTGGACACGGTGACCAAGGTGTTTTGGACGTGCTGCGAGCTCAGCACTTTCAGCCTGCTTCTGAGCATCTGGGTTCCGCGATTTTTGGGGACCTCATGAGGGACTACGAGCGTCGCGTCTTCGAGGCGACTGTGGCCAGCAGCGCCAAAGCAACCGCTACTGCTCGGGTGGCGGCAGCAGCTGCAGGTCGCGGGCGTGGACGAGGGCGTGGCGGTGGACGCGGACGTGGCCGCGAAGGTGAGCACGAGTGACGGTGTGGGGCGCCTTTCGTCGGAGCTGCTGGAGCTTTGCGAGGCCACCTTTCGGTGACCGCCGCAAAACGCACCCTTGCAGCTCAACGGCGGGATGAGCGCCATGTGTCAGGACCTGACCCCCCCCCCCCCCACCTTACAGACTTCATTTAGACCTTCCTCGGTACGGCGCTTCTTACAGCTACAGCCGAGTGCGGCTCAACCATCCGCACACCTGCACATGGCGGCTCAACCAAACCGCCTCCCGTACCATTCCATCGCTGCGTCCGTCGGTTGTTACACTGCGTGTCACAACTGCTTCACAACGACCAAGCTTCGCGCGTGTACGTTACGCGCGTGACAGGCGCTACGAGCGCGAAGGGCGCGCGGGGCGGCCCTCCTACCTGAACCTAGCCCCGCAAACCCGTACTGGTGCTACTGCAAACCCGTCCAGCAACTACCGGCCAGCCGCCGGGAATCTAACCGCTGCTGCCGAGTACTTTGCAAACAGTAGTCGCACCTCTGGAACTCTGTCGGTAAAACGACGCACTTACGTAATTGACGAGCCCGAAGCTGTCGCGCCCTGGGCTGCCTCACTGCGATCTCGACTGCAGGACGCTTTCGGCTCGGACGAGCTAGGACAACGGACCCTCGACCTGCTCTCCAGCTCCCTCACCGCTCAGACGCTCAAGAGCTACGCCGGCAGACTGTCTCAGTTCGCGGAGTTCTGCCACGACTCCGAGAACATCAGCCCGCTGGAGGCGACCACTGCCACTGTCGTCCGGTACGTTGCCTGGATTGGTGAACGAGGGCACATTGGAGCTAAGTCACTGCAACCCTACCTGTCTGCAATCAACACGTTCTTCGAGCTGCACAACCTCGACCCAATCGCCAAGGACAGCCTACACCTCACTTCGGCAAGGCGTGGGCTGATGCTGCGGCAGCGCCGTCTGGAAGCAGCCCCTTTGCGAGTTCCTCTGCCTGCTGATGTAGCTTACCGCTTCGTCACAAAGGCCGAGCTGATTGTGTCTGTTCCCACCCCAGAGTACCAACACGACTTCCGAGCCCTCGTGGCCTCGGTTGTCAACTTCATGTTCTTTGCCAGAGGGCTTACTGGCGTCTCCTGCCGAGTGCGGGATGTGCATGTCGACGATTACAACATTACCCTGCAGGTGTACCGCGAGAAAGGCCGCGCTGGACGACGAGGACGCGACGACCTGCGCGTACTCCTCCTTCCAGTGGCAGAGCACCCCCGAGTTGCACGTCTCCTGCACTACTTCATCGACACAGTACAGTCTGTCCCCCTGGTTACTGTTGCCTTGGCTGAAACAAACTTCTGGGCGGTCACCCCGAGCGAGCAGTCAAAACCTTGGACTGCCGCTACAATGTCGGACTGGCTGTCTACAACCGTCCGTCTTGTCGGTGCTGCCCCTCCCGCCGGCACTTCCTGGACCTCACACAGCCTTCGCAAGGGAGCAGCGTCTGCGGCTAACGCCATCGGAGTACCATTGTCCCACATTCGCTACCAAGGTGGATGGGCCACTAACTCCGACGTCGTTCTGGACTACATCGACCCCAACGTTCTTCCTTCACCTGGCGCATGGTTCTTCTTTGGCCACATCGCCCCCCTCCGCCACTTCCAAGTCCAACAGGACTCCGCAGCGGTGGCCTTCCCGGTGCCTCCTTCATGACCTGGCGCTACCCCTTCTCCGTCAATCCACCGCTCTCTCCGTTCGCTCAGAACTGGCAAAACCAGACTCAACTTGAAATGATCTAAACTAGTTTATGGGGTTTCCTCCCTTGACCTAACCGCTTTTCAGCTACAAGTGCTGCTCAGTGGTACGGGAACTAGGCACCTGTCATTGCGCCCTTTTTGGGTGCAGCACGAGTAGACATAAAAGCAGCCACAACAGCTGAGCCTGCCATCTTCCAATTTTCGCTGCGCTCCACGCAGCGCCCCCCTGACTCCGTTTTCCCTCCACGCTTTCGCTAAACCATCCTGCCAATTTCGGCTCTTGACCGTGTAAAACAGCCTGCGCGACCTTTTTGGCAGAACCAGACTCAACTGTATATGATATACTACTGTACTGCTAAAAAGAATAATATTTCACTAATAAGTACATGCGCGTATATTTCGTACTGTAAACGTATTATTACCGCAACATATCTCTTCGCACATGAGCAGCTCCCAGCATCGTCATCGGACGCGCTTGTCCTGCTGCTGTAACACGAAAATTCGAATTTTTGATTTCCTCTGCTTGTCGCGTCGGCGTGCTGGTCTACATGCCAGTGCCCCACTGCAACCCCCCCCCCCCCCCCCCCCCCCCCCCCCCCCCCCCCCCCCCCCCGCCCCCCGGCGCGCGCGCCTCTCGGCGACAGACGTATTCCGACGCCCCACCCCACATACCCAACCCGCACCGGAAGGCCCATATTCAGTGATCCCTGGTACTGCCGACAGCGCAGATAGTGCGGACAGCGACCAGCCACAAGCATCAAAAGTTACATCGGCGACCCCGCTGTCTGGCCGACCGTTCGTCCGCCGTCTTCCGCCAACCTGCCGCGCACGCAGCCACGTGCGCCTACGGCGGCCGCGCGGTCAGCGGCCTCCCGAGGTGGAGCTTGGGTGCGCGCGAGAAGGCACTAGAGTGTAGGTAAGGCGACTCTGCACGGTAGCTGGAGCCAGCTGTGCCGTGCTGGCTGGGCGCGATGGCGGCACGAGGAGGCCTGCAAAAACAGTGGCCGCTGGGGCGGAAGGGGCCCCGGGGGAGGGGGGGGGGGGTCGCTGTCGGCATGAACTTCCCCCCTTGTCCCTGCCGTGGAGCACAATTTCAGATGGCACCAGCACCGACAGCCCACCCCTGGCTGCCTCATAGGCAACACAGCCAACCATGTTTGGGAAGACGGCCATCGGGCTGCTGCGGGAGGTGGACGGCGTGCCGGCAGAGAACCTGCCACCATACAACGTGGGCCCGCCTGCCACACAGCTTGCTATACCTGAGCACATGATGTGGACGCGGGCTCAGACTTCGGGCTGACGCGCGGCCGGCTGTCATTAGGACGAGGCGCTGCAGCAGGCGCGGGAGGAGGTCAATGAGCACAACCAGCTGATGACAAAGATCTTCAAGTGCGCTCACCTGCCACCGCCATAGTTAGCTCCCCCCATTCCTGCCACCGCTGTCGCTGACCGCCCCCCCTTCTCGCCACCCACCGCCTCCAGCGACGTGCAGATGGGGCGGGCGGAGCAGGAGGGTTCCTCGCAGCAGGACAACTGGGCGGATCTGCCGGAGGAGGCGTGCGCGGTGCTCATCCACCACAGCGCCATCCTGCGAAACAAGCGGGTGCTGATGGCCTACATGTGAGTTTACCCGACGCCCAGTGAAGCTTCAACCTCCCCTGGGCGACTCCAATCAGGCTCCAACCGTTCTGAACCCCCCCCCCCCCCCCCCCCCAACTTCCCCGGCTCTTTCGCACCCCCTCGGGTGCCCCCCCCCCCCCCCCCCCCCCCCCCCCGCCCCCCCACTTTCTCCTTGCACCCCGGCGCACGCAGGCACAAGCGGCTGGACAGCATCAAGGAGATGTGGTGGCGATCGCGCATACTGCCGGAGGATTTCAAATCGCAGCTGGGGCCGTTGGAGCTGGAGGTGCGCTGGGCATGCGTAGCTACATTGGCCACTGGTTTATCAGCGGGAACGAGATAAACCAGTGCCCCCCCACCCACCCGGGCGCCATCTCCTTGCCAGCACTGCTGCTTCCTGAACCCCCCCCCCCCCCCCCCCCCCCTCACCCCACCTTCCTCGACTCCCCACACCGTTCCCCAGTTCTTTGACAAGTACGACCAGCTGCTGAACAAGTACTCGGGCCGGAGGGAGGGCATAAACCTCATGCTGACCGTGGTGGGTACCACCAACGCCGCGATCGCACTGCCAGTGCCTGCACCTCTTCCCAGGGCCCAGCCTGGGATGGGCAGGTTGGCGGGGCACCAACGGGGTCGCCCTATTCTGCGCCGCCGCGCAGGACATGGAGCCCCCCAAGGGCCCCAGCGTGCAGGTGCGCTGCGTGCAGGAGCACGGGGACGTCATGTTCAGCATCGGCAAGGTCAACCTGTCGCGCAACACGGTGCACCTGCTGCCACGCGAGGAGGCGGAGCCCTTCATCAGCAACGGCATCCTCAAGTACATTGACTAGTTTGCCAGCCAACGGCCGACCAGGGGCGGGGCGGGAGCGAGAGGCGGTGGGTTAGCGTATGGTAGCTGCGGCATGTCTGCCGAGGGAGCACTGGCGCCACCGCTCTATTAAGCCATATATTCTGCCTGCCAGGCAGGCGGTACCACATGGATGGATGGCGTTGTGTGAGCAATGCCTGGCGGCCGTAGTGATTAATTTCTGCACGCACAGCGTGCTCTCACCGCCCCTCTTGCCACCCCCAAGATCCGCTACTGCGCAGTAAGAACCAAAGTGAAGCTGTGCGCCCATTGCGCCAGGGTCCCGTGTGCCGCCAGCATGCACAGAGGGGGCTGCATGAGATCCTATTAGTCAGCACAAGGGTTGCGCCATACTCACATCGGACGAGTTCGGTTCGGACCGAACTGAATTCAGGGAGATCGGCCGAATATAGTTCGGACCGAACTGAACCGCAGCTCGGACTGAACCGAACAACTGAACTGTCCGAACTGACCTCCGAACCGAATTGAGTTCAGTCCGAACTGCCACCGACCTGCTGCCAAGCTACGGCCTGAATGTGCCTAGAACTGGCTAGTGCAATGGTTATAAATAATGCAGTGGCAACATGTCGCAGGAAACAGTTTGTAATGGGGAGGAAAACATCACAAGTCTTGGTGTCTACGCCCCTTACCCTCCCGACCTCACGCCCAACCATCTATGTCATCTATGCCGGCGCATCACATGTTGAAGCGCGTGGTGTCGCTGGATGTCTCCTGCCAGTCCTCCACTAGTTCCTCGTGCAGGGTGAATTGCTCATTGAGTGCCTTGCCTGCATAGTCAGACATCCCCTCGTTGCATGCTGCCGCGATGGAACTGGCCTCCTCCGCAGATGAAGGTATGTTCAGGTTTCCGGAGATGGCGTTGAACGTGTACGGCGGCGCATGTCAACGCGGTAATCGAACGCAATGTCGCCGGTGGGCGCGTCGGCCACGGATCTAGTCCGCCGTTGGTTGTTCGAATCATCGGGTTGTTCTGGTTCGGGTTCAGTAGCGGCACGCGAAGCGGCGGTGCAAGGCACACGAGAGGGGCGCTGTTGCATTACATGGGGAGCAACGCTAACGGTTGCATGTTCGCCGGCATCGTCGCTGCCGGCATGCCCCTCCACCACGACGGCCTCCTCCTCTTCCTCCTACCTACTCGATCGCGTCGCTCATGACCTCATCGCTGTACTCATGGCATGTGATGGGCGGCAATTCTACATAAAGTTATTGACAGATGACAGGGTTTAGGTTTGAGTGTCGGACTGTAGAAGTGCTGTCTGCTGGACAGTCGGATGGCGGCTGCAACACCTTATCAGGAGGGTTCATGGGGCGTGCACGGCAAGTTTCTCACAGTAGAACATCTTACCTCCATGGACGGACGCTGGGGTAGCTCGCTGGGGTCATATCTGTTGAGTTACAGCGTAGTTGAAAGACCCCTAGTTTGGGCGATTTCCGAGGCAGTTCAGACAGTACTGTATTTGGGCGGCTCAGTTTGGTTTTGGCCCAAACCCCCGAGCCACCCCAAACTGAGAACTAAGTTCGGCACTGGTCAGCACCGTGCCTCGTGCCCTGCCTTTGAAGCCCTTGTTCATCCCCCGACGTAAAGGCCCTTGCATTAGCCTGGTAATCGCTGCTCAGCATTCATTGCATGAAGGCTAGCGCGTTGTCAACGTTGACTTATTCTGCACTCACGTAATTGCTCATTGCCCTCCCTCACATTCCTCTGCACCCGGGGGCGTACGCACTGGAAATTCGGGTTTGGTGGTAGCCACGCAAACCCTAATTCCAATGCACCCCATGGCGGTTTCCGCATGTGCCAGCGCGGCTACCATCAACAGCCAAGCGCTTACAATGCGGCCTACATTAGAGGTGCCCAAAGCGCAGTCCCCGGGTCGGAGGTAAGGGAGAGGGGCAAGGGGTGAGATCGGGGGGGGGGGGGGGGGGGGGGGGTTCTCTCTCTCTCGCCATGTGCTTGCCATAAATAAGCAGGGATGGAGGATGGGGGTGTACACGTGCCTCCCACTGCCAGGCAGCGCCTACATCCACCCACCGACAGTAGCGCCAGATCTGGTACTATCCCAGCGCGGGGCGCAGGTTGCTTGGGGGCGGGAGGGTGGGTGCGCCGTCTCTACTGGGCGCCAGCAATTGTCGCCCCCGCAAGATTTAGGCCGCCCTTGAGCTGATGGGCGCCAATGTCGTTATCGCCGCGCATCATGGTGCAGAACCTGGGGGGGGGGGGGGGGGGGGGGAAGCGGCCACCGCTCAGCCACAACTGCCGTCTGCAGACTAGGTGATGTTACCAAGCAGGGCACCGGCATAAACATGCAGGATACCGCGTATCACACACATATCTACATGTATATGCACATACATATACATGTATCTATGTCTATATATATACATATGTATACATGCATACAAAACGAATGTATACACAGTGGCATTTCGGCGCCAGGGGAGTATGGGCGCGCACTCGTCGTAGTCAATCTTGCCATTGTTGTCCTTGTCCACCTCCTTCAGGATCTGCTCGATATTCTGCACGCTCATATCCTGCACCTGCTTCAACGCCTCCTTCAGCTCGTCCATGGTAATGTAGCCAGAGTTATCCTTGTCAAAGTGCTCAAACGCAGCCCGCAGGTTCTCCTCCTTGTTGAGCTTGCTCAAGTGCACCGTCGCAGCCAAAAACTCCTCGTAGTCAATGGTGCCGTCGCCGTCGATGTCGGCGCCATGCAGCAGTTCGTTGAGCTCCGCCTCGATGACGGGCTTGTTCTGCTTCTTTAACGTGGTGCGCAGCTCCTCCACAGTGATGGTGCCACTGCCGTCCGTGTCAATGGACTTGAACAGCTGCCGCAGGCCGGTGACCTCCTCCACAGCCATGTTCTTCGCCATCACCTGATGTCCAGAGGATGAACATGGAAAGGGGGGGGGGGGGGGGGCATCAGCCCGATGTGTGGCAATATTTTGAACAGCGCCCAAAAGTGGACAATTATCCTCCCTTCCTTTCCTTTTCCCCCTGTGAAGGGGTTGTGCTTGCGCGGCAGTGCCCCACCTTTAGCGCCTCCTTCTTGAGCCTGTTCAGGTTGGCAAACTTCTTGATGCGCGAGGCAATGGCGCTGTCCAGAGGCTTGTCAGACGCCACACCGTTCTCCTTCATCCACTCGTGCTGCAGGATCTCATCAGCGGTGGCGCGTTTGCGTGGGTCCTGTGAGAGCAAAGGTGGAGTTAGGAAAGCGGCTACCGATATTGCAGGAGGCGCGGGAGCAATGCCGCCTCCGGTGTCAGAGGGAGGCGGATACATCGGTGCGTGCGCACCTGCACAAGCATGCGCTTGATGCAGTCCTGCGCCTGCAGGGAGATGGTGGGCCAGGGGTCGGAGCTGAAGTCGAGGCGGCCCTTGAGGATCGAGTCAAAGATCTGCTGCTCGGTGTCACCCCAGAAGGGCGGCACGCCGCACACTAGGATGTACAGGATCACGCCGCAGCTCCAAATGTCCGCCTCCTTGCTGTAGTGCCTCCTCAGCACCTCGGGCGCGACGTAGTACGCACTGCCCACAATGTCCCTGTACACGTCGTCGCCCTTGAAGAAGACAGACAGCCCGAAATCGGTGGCCTTCAGGGTGGCGTCCTCCTTGGTGTCAGCCAGCAAAAAGTTTTCGGGCTTCAAGTCCCTGTGGGAGGCGCGAGGGTAGCAGGGTAACCACCACAGCCGCTAACAACTGACTGTTTGCACGCCAATGCTCACAAGGCATCTGATGCGCTGCGCTGTCTCCCCATGTCTCCGCCCCTGCCTCCTCCCCCATACAGCCGGACTGTATCGCATGCACTCCGGAGAAGGCTGCCTCAGAGCCACCCTCCGGGTCATTTTGCGGGACGTGCACGCAGGGTGTGCTCACCTATGGATGACTCCCAGCTGGTGGCAGTGGGCTACCACCTTGACCATGGTACGGATGAGCGTGGCGGCGTCCTTCTCACTGCGGGAGGGAGGGCAAACAGAGGGTCAGCCACACTCAGCTATCCCCTCACTTCCTGAGGCTGGGAGCTGTCTACGCTGTTTGTGTCGGCGCTCGCCTGTAGTGCCCACGAGCGACAATCCTGTCAAACAGCTCTCCGCCAGCGCACAGCTCCATGATCTGGTGGTGACAGGCAGGTCAGGAGCAGATGTAAGACCAAACATCGCCGGGAGTGGGTAACAGGGTAGGCGGGAGAGGGGCGCACAGGAAGGTAGGAGTGGGGGGGGGGGGGGGGGGGGGGGCACCAGGTGCACGCTGTGCTTGTCCTCAAACGCCTCCTTCAGGGTGACAATGTTGGGGTGGCCAGCCAGATGGTGCATGATCTGAATCTCCCGTCGCACATCCTCGATATCCTCCGCCGTGCTGCAGTGCCGTTGGAAAGGCAGGGGCAATCAGCAGCGCCCATGTGAGCAGATGCAGGATCGGGGCGTCACTTGCCCCTCTCAAAAAAATTCTCAAGGCATAATGTGCTCAACGCACATCGCTGACTACAGTGCAACAACGGGATGGGTGGGTGGCCCTACGTGAGCTTGCGCTTGGAGATGGACTTGCAGGCGTACTGCGCCTGAGTGCTGCGCTCCACCGCCAGGCGGGTGGTGCCGAACTGCCCGCGCCCCAGAACCTTACCGAGCAGGAACACCGTGTTGATGTCCGGCGTGTCCTTGCCCAGGATGTAGTTGTCAGACTTTTTCTTCTCCTTGGGCTTGGCGGCCGCCTGTGAAGCGACGTGAGCGGAGCTCAGGCAAAATTCCCTGAGCCCAGGGTGACGGTGGATTTTCCCGGCAAAGAAACGCCGTGGTTCGAGCGACGAGGAGACTCGCGCCGGTTGCACCACGCAGTCCCACTCGCCGGCGTAGGTGCGTCCGAGCCAACATAACCGGTGTCACACCGCCCTCGGTCGGCTTCGCGTCTCGGGCTTTCCGAGGCCAGAAACTTGGTATATGGATCTACCAGTACGAAGGAAACTCAGCTCATGCAGATACATACGGGGTAAGCAAGCTACTTAAAACTCGACAACGTCGCATCCAACACTCTGCTAGCTTGTAAGTGCTCGCCCAGCACCCGCCAGGCATGTCGGGCTGGAGGGAAGATCTGTGATGGTTGACAGCGCGATGTCATACCCACCGCCTCGTATGCGAATATGGATCATAGTACTACAATGCTCGTAGTGCGGGGTGCGATGCGCCGCGCTTGCCGTTAGCCCTGACGGGAGATCGCACATGTCAGGCGAGCACGGGAGCGCGAGCGCGCGAGTTGGCGACGGACAGCTCCCCGTCGATGAAAATTATATGATACGGGCAGCAAGGGGCTGCGTGGGCTGATCCTTGCCCCAGAGGAAGGGCGCTGACAGGTGCCCGCGGGGTGAGGCTGCATAATATGTGTACATGCGGGGGAACTTGCGAGCGTTTGTCTGCCAGCAGGGTGCGCTCCGTCAGCACGACTCCTGCCCAGAGGAGGCCGCTCCAGGCGAATACGGGGCAAGCAGGTGGGCGCGGCAACACGGAAGCAGGGAAGGAACAAGAGTGCTTGGATAACTATATCGCAGCCAAAGAGGGGAACAACGGCCGGATCGGCGTGTGGGTCGGAGCGCACGCGCGGCGGCTTCGTTGTTATCGCTAAATATATTACGGCATAGCGGTATACAAGCGAAGGGCCGATACTCTGCCATGCGGGAGGCAGGGCGGACGGAGACCCACTGAGCCCACGTGCTGGCCATAACCTGGACCAGAGAAATCTGTAACAACGGGCCTCCTACCTTCCCGGTGCTGGCGGCTGGAGGGGGGGCGGGCTTGACCCCTGCACCGCCTGCTGCAGGTGGGGCGCTGGCCGCCGGAGCCTTGCTGCTGTCAGACGATAGGCAGTTACCCATCGCGACGCGACACGCTGTACGTGCGTGCAAGTGACGGGTGCTGCTACAGTCTCACAGCACAGGGCAGCAGACGCTACACAGCCTGCTCGCGGGCTGGGAGCGCCTTGTTACGGCCGTGTCTTGGAACAACAGCCGGCGGTATGCTGAACAGCAACAACCACGGCGGGATGCGAGACATCCACCTCGTTTTTCCCTGCCACCTGTTCAGCGCATCTTATCCGCCACCCCGGCCGGGCTCCGCCCCGCCCGGCCGGCCTAGCCTTGCGCGCCAGCCTGGGTGATCGAGGCGCGCGTTTGACAGTTTGACTTCTGGCGGTGATGGACGGCCGGAACGACCACTGGTCGTTCCGTACTGGTACGAGCTACTCGCATCGCCGTCGCGCGCGCCGATATGACGAAGTATACGAGCAGTGCCGTACCGCGCGGTACTACGAGTAAGGATTAATACAGTGCATCGATAATGTACTTCAGTAATGCCAGTGTACTACAGGCGGCAGAGTCCTGGGACAAGCCTGGACATAAGTGGAAAGCCGTGAGAACTGAGAAGGCTGCACGCCACATGGCATCGAATCGCTTCCTGCAGTATACGGACTTGACATGGTGCACTTTTGAAACAGTAGCCCATGTATGCCCTTCGTCGCATGGATGCGGTGGCGTGTGGTAGTGAAAAACACAAACAACTGTGGCGTTGATGAAGAATGAATCACTTGAATGTATATGCGTCCTTATACATAGGTTCAAATACACTCTTCTGTAACATCGTGCATGCAACAACCCGCATGCGAGGATTACCACTGAATGTGCGCCAATGTAGTCCATTTTGCAGTACCGGGGACTGACGAACAAAGTGCGGGTTTTGAAAACGGAGGGGGGTGTTGTGCGCAGCGTGCGTGATCCCTACCAATCCTACGGGGACTGTGGGAGAGAGCATGAAGCGCGGAGAGTGGTTGGTTACATAGAAGTGACCAGGCCCGCCAGGGCGCCGCACGCACCTAGGCAGGCGTAGCAGTGCCTAGTGCGCGCGCGCAGTGCTAGTGCGAACCATCAATGAGGATGTGTACTAAAGTCGTACCAATAAGGCATACCCGCCTGGCTACATAATTGTACATATGATGTAGTGTACCAACACTGATGTCAACACCTCCCCTCAATGTCGCTAGGGGATGCACCAAGCACGGGGTCCGGTTCCGACGCGAGGCGCTAGCCTAACAGAGAGGCAGCCTGCCATGCTACTCTGACCTCGGCGTGGATCGGGGCTGCCTGGCCGCCCTCAAGGAAGTCTAACCGCGTGGGCTTCAGCCGGACAGTGTCGAGCGAAGCATGCTTGCGTCGAGTGACGCTTCTCTGGAAATGTTGAGCTCCCGCATGCCTCGCTCGTGTGCCGAACTTAATCCGTCGAAGAGTTGATGGCGTCGGTTGCTAGCCTGGAGAGGCAGCCTGCCATGCACGGTCTGGCGTGTTGTCGAGCGGACTAATAAGTCTCGGGTGACCGCTTCTCCTCAGTCGGCGCTGGTGTGCCAAGCTTCACAGATTTCTAGATGGTCGAGCCGAGCGGGAACAACACTGAGAGCAGTGTACATGGCAGCGCGCAGCGGCGCGGTAGATGGCGTGACGTGGTAGCCGACGCCCATGCTGTTGCCCATGCATGTTGCCGTCCTTGCGTGGTGCTGAAGCTCCCCGGGCGGTCCGAGAGTAGATATACGAATTTCCGACAAGTCGACAAGCGTTGCCCGAAGTTTCCGATCGGCCGAGCCGAGAAACTGTGGGTTCGGGCATGAATTGCAATACGCGGCGGTCGCCGGCGTCTTGGTAGCTAGCAAGCCCGTACACGGCGCGGTCGCCGGCGACAGCATGGTTGTTAGGCTCTAGCTTAAGCCTGTTCTTTAGGCCCTTTAGGATGCAGCGGAAGGATTTAGAAAGTATGGCCAATCTCTTCTGGTTACAGGGGTTCCTGGGTTATAGTCTGTCTCTGAATTCTTCCGCTGCATCCTAAAGGGCCTAAAGAACAGGCTTAAGCTAGAGCCTAACACTTGGTTTCGGAGCTTAGACAGCGGTAAGCGACGTAAAGATGGCTACACCAGGAGAGACGCCACCTGAGGACAGCGGAAGCTTTCCGGTAGCGGCCACTGCCGGCGAAGCACAGCCGATTCCGCTCGAAGGAGGTCAAGAGGGTACGCAACCGACCCTCGCAAACATGATGAGCATGCTTCAACGACTAGCCGACCGAGTCGAGACTATGTCGACGGAGCAAGCGAAGATACAAGAAGTAGCGCAAGCTACAACGGCGGCAACGGCGGAGATTTGCCGCTTGGACAAGTACGTGCGACAAGGCTTCAGTCATTTCGACGACCGAGTGAACCGGAGCCGAGTTGTAGAGCAGCAGATGCGAGACCAGCTTCGTTCTGCCCGGACCAGCGACATGCATGGGCTCATGCCGAGCGATGTGAAACCAGCGAAGATCGAGAAGCTATCGACTACGAATATCGACGAGCTACGGAACTGGTTTCGTCATGCACGGGGTTACCTGAAATATCACAACGTAAACCCGGAGGAACCTCGTAGCGTGTACTGGGCATCTGGCTATTTTCACGGACCTGTATCCAAGTGGTGGTACGCGCAAGTGGCGAGTACGCACGACGAAATTGGCGGCGGTTTTACCGGTATTACGCACATGGAGGCGGCAATTATCACCGAATTCTGTGGACGTACACCGGCGAAGCAAGCTCGTATCAATCTGGATCGCGCGACACAGCGGACTACAGTACAGAAGTACGCGAATTATTTCCGCGAGCAACTACTGGAGTTACCCCATCGTCACGAGGAAGATAATGTACATGACTTCCAGCGCGGACTGAAACCCCATATTCGAAAGGAAGTTGCCCTGAAAAACCCTAAGACCCTGGCAGAAGCTGTACAAGCAGCCCTGGCTGTTGAAGTTGCGGAGCGGGAGACAGATGTGCACCGCGAGATCCGTCGCGAGCGCCTGAACATCATGGACGACGATGGCGACGACGACGAGCAGTACTACAACAGTGCTGAGGGTGAGGCTGCAGAACAAGAAGACGACCTGTTGATGGCGCGGCGATTGACCGAGGAGGAGTTTGAGAGATTTAAGAAGGAGGGACGCTGCTTTATCTGCAGGGCGAAAGGTCATGTTGCGTCCGCGTGCCCGAGTAAGAAGAAGAAGATTTCTGATTATCGACCCAGAAAGACCCGGCCGGGAGACTAAGACGTGAGTCGGCCGCGCGCGGCGCGCGACAGGGTGAAGGACTGTCCCCTAAAACGGCTCGCGAGACTACAGAAGTACAGCCCTCGTACCCTCGAACGACACTGAGGCCTGATTTCCTCCACAAGGATTTCAGCGACTGGATGGTACATCGCGAATTATTTCACGAGTACACGAAGAAATACGGACCCTGCGACCTGGACGGAGCTTGCGATAATGACGGCCTGAATTCTCAAGTTTCTGGTAGTTTTTGCTGTCCGACGCGCCCATTTCAGGAACAGGATCTCGGAGAATATCGGCGTATTTGGCTAAATGCCCCGTATGACCGAATTGAAGAATTTTTGGGCCACTACCTTCGACAAAAGTTATTGCATCCGCATCTACGAGCAATTATTGTGGTCCCAAAATGGTCGCGTAAGCCGTGGTTTCGACTACTTAGAAATTTTCGTCTGGTGGATGAGTTGCCAGCGGAGACTTCTGTGTTTACGTGTCCAACGAATGATGGCATAGAAGGTGCGAGACAAGATGTTGGCCCCACTCGATGGGCGACACAGATCTACGCTGACGATGGCGCCGGCATACGGTTTCTACCGCAGCACCTGAGAACCCCACCGAAGCCTGAGTGGACGCACTCGAAGGTTCGAGTAACCGATGGAAGACGAGTGCTTATGACTGTAGAAGACAGCGGACTGATTTGGTTTCCAGAAGGCAAGCGCGGCGACACGGACGCGACGCCGGAGACAACAGCAGTACGACGATTACTCGAGCAAACTGGGTACCGGGTACAGGAGAGCAATCTACGGTACCTCGGCACTCAGCGGACGGGAGACAACCGGTGTCCTGTATACCTGTATCGCGTTCGTCGTAATACTGTATCTACGAAGACCCCTTTGAACCGTGCACTATGGACAACCTAGAAGAAATTATTGGAGGCACGAAGTACGGGTTATCTGGAGACGGAGACAGTACGCTACCCACTACGTGTGACGGGACGCCTGTTGAGAATAGGGTCTCGCTACGAAAGAACTGGTGTTCGGAGTCGTAAGAAATCTGGTTGGTTGAGAGATTGTGAGAACTGAAATTACAGGTGGTGTGCTGCGGAGGTGACTATATATGAAAATACCGAGCGGCAGCTGATGTCATCAGTAGCCGCATCAGCAGTTTCCAGAATATTCTATGTACCTGGGTCACCAGTACATCAAGATTGCTAGGTTTTACTCAGGGTATTATCATCCCCTTACATTCCTCCCCGCGCCAAAATATCAGCTGGTGGTGTGACATGTAAAGAAAAGCTGCAATGTTGCCAGAAAACATGGCGCAGCAACTGCTGATCAAGTTGGAGCTGGCGGAAAACGGGATGGAAACTTGTGTTGGTTCCTAACATAGTTCTCAGTCATTAAGAGGACTTTGAACTTCGGTGTCAACATGTATTGTTGAATAATATTAGCGTATTGCACCGAAACATACGGAACCCAGTCATCCGCAGCTTCCGAAAAGTTACGGTACCTTACTTTGAAAAGCAAGGTGGAACCAGAGGCATATAGCCGTGGATAGATTGCAACTTTGCAATCCAAAACTTGGGCTATAACAGGGTCATCTGTTCGTGTGACTTCTCTGCCAATCAAAGGATCTGGTAGATCCGATTGACATGTTGATGTGTCCCATTTTCGTAATTTGGAAATGTGGAACACTGGGTGGCACTCCAACTGTGGAGGCAGGTCAACACGATATGCCTGAGGGTTGATCATTTCAATGATCTTATATGGACCGACATATTTTTGTCGTAACTTTGGACAGGGCTGCCCTCTTATGAGAAGGTCGTCGGTCCGGATCATGATCTTATCACCCGGTTCAAAGGTAGTAGGATTTGTATGTGAGGCAGCGTAGTAGTGTTTTTGATATTCTTTAGCTATTTTAATATTCTCATGAACCAGGTTATGAATGTTTTGTAGATCGGAGATAAGGTCGAGAGAAGGCTGCCTAATGTGAGTAAACGGGTGGACCATGTCCAACGGGGTGCGGGGGTGAAACCCATGCACCGCTTGAAACGGAGTGTGTTTGGTTGAAGATGACTCCGAGTTATTATAATTGAACTCTGCCAACGGTAAGTAATGGAGCCATTCAGTTTGGTTATTATAACAGAAGGCTCGTAATAGCTGCTCTATGATTTTATTAAGTATTTCTGTTTGGCCATCAGTCTGTGGGTGGTAAGCTGTGCTGAGGTTAAGGGAAGTACCCAACTCAGCAAAAAGCTCTTGAAAATATTCAGAGGTGTATTTGGTATCTCTGTCACCCACCATACAAACACTAAGGCCATGAAGTTTGTAAATATTGGTAATATACAGGTGAGCAAGCTGTTTGGCAGTTATAGATTTAGTACAAGGTACAAAATGGGCCTGCTTTGAGAAGAGGTCCACAAAAGTGGCAATGCTGTCATAACCATCGACCACAGGTAAGTTGGTAATAAAATCAAGGCTGAAATATTCCCAAGGCCTACATGGAGTAGGCAAGGGGTGCAAGGCTGCAGCGGGTGCTTGATTGTGCTGTTTTGTGAGTTTGCAAACCTTGCAATCCTTGATATGAGACTTGATAGTCTTATGCATATGTGGCCAAAAAAAGTGTCTCTTGACAAGCATCTCTGTGCGCTCAACACCAAGATGACCAGCTGTGGGGGTGTCATGGCATTCAGCCACGATCCTCCTTTTCAGATTGGCATCATTGGGAATATATATTTTATCACCCAACATGTACAAGTTGGAAATTTGGTCAAGAGAGACAGCAGGTGGGCAGCGCGGAGCCATAAATTTTGGATCGCACACATAAGCCCGTTGCAACTGTTGGATAAAGTCATTGTCCATCTGAAAAGAGACAGTGGTAAGGGCGAGCCAATCCGTGAGGTGTTCAAGATCTTCCTCAAAGGATTGATGATAGAATGTGTCCAATGACTGTTTCAAGTCGGGACGACGACTGAGTGCATCAGCCATATTCTGCTCTCCCTTTTTGTAAAGGATAGTCATATTCCGCGTAAAAGCAGAGATGACTTGCATCCAACCGGCATGTCTTCTACCCACAACTTGTTGAGTGGGCAGATGCCTAAGTGTAGTATGATCAGTAACGACATAAAAATGTGCACAGCCTTCCAGGAAATGACGCCAGTGCTGTAGGGCAATGACAACCCCCAAGAACTCAGTATCATAAGTGGAATAATGGAGCTGAGCACCTTTGAGCGCCTTCGCCAAGTAGGCAATGGGACGCAACTGTTTTGTCTTTGGATCGACCTGAAGCAGGACAGCCCCTACCGCAAAACCACTTGCATCAGTGGCTACGGTAAACTCAGCTTGAGGACCCGTAACAGGGGCCATAAGCACCGGAGCGTGTGTCAGCTTGTATTTAATAGTTTGGAAGGCTTGTTGATGTATAGATGTCCATGCTTTAATAGTATCTAATTTAGTAAGATCAAACAAGGGTTTGGCAATGCTGGCAAAATCTGGTATAAACTTACGGTAAAAGCCGGCAAAACCCAGAAATGCACGAACATCAGTAATATTGCGGGGCACTGGCCAATCTGTAACAGCCTTAACTTTCTCCGGGTTTGGTAAAACTCCGGATTTGGTAATATAGTGTCCCAAAAAGATAACGTGTGATTTAGCCCAGTGGCACTTTTTAGGTGATAAGTATAAGTGGTGTTTGGCAAGGCGTGACAACACTTGCTCAAGATGGCGGAGGTGGTCCTCCGGGTTCCGGCTGAAGATGATAATATCATCTAAGTAGCATAGGACAAAGTCGTTAAGTATATTGGTATCTTGTCCAAGTTCATCAGCCGTGCCATCAAAAACTGCATTAATATAAGCCTGAAAGGCTCCAGGGGCAGTCTTCAAGCCAAAAGGGAGAACTCTCATCTCAAACTGCCCCAATTGAGTAATGAAAGAGGTTTTATATACATCCTCTTCACGGATACGGACCTGATGATAGGCCTTAGAAAGGTCCAAACATGTCCAACAACTAGCAGAGGAGATGATGTCAAGGATGGTGTCAATGCGAGGCAACGGGTACTGAGTGCCCCGGGTGATACGGTTGAGGCCTCTGTAGTCAATACACATTCGGAGAGAGCCATCAGCCTTGCGGGCAAACAGAACAGGCGCAGCAAAAGGAGAATAGCTAGGCCTGATCCACGACTTCTCAAGGTATTGATCAAGTTGTCTCTTCAACTCTTTTAACTCAGCTGGAGACAACCGATAGATGTGGCCCTTAGGTGGTTGGGCATCATCAAAGAGGTCTATGTGATGATCAAACTTTCCTCTACTAGGTGGTAACTCAGTAAGAGTGGCTTTGTCATGCCCATATTTTGTCAATAATGCCTTGACCTTTTTACTGTATTCAAGACCAAAGTCAGTATCAATGACAAGGTCGTCAGTTTCTTTCTTGTTAGTGGTAGGGACAAAGTCTTCAGAAAAAGTGGCCAAGAGGTAAGTAGTATCAACTTCCCTCCGATGGCCTAAAACAGTCTCGCGCATGGCTCTGGCCATTTTATTAGCGGAGACCGGCTTAACAGAAGCAGGTCGCGGCATAACAGAAGTAATGAATAAAGGGGTTTTGGTATGGCGGTCAGTGATATGACCTGTAGTCCAGTCAATATCGGGATTGTTATCCCGCAACCAAGGCATGCCCAACACCAATTGAAATTGGTGATTTGTTGACAGACAAACAAACTCTGCTTTAGTTTGATATCCCCCCGTAAATGTCAATGTGAGGGAAACAGAGTATTTGGCAATACGAGAAGTAGTGCCATCTGCCAATAAAATTTTGAGAGTTCGGGGCAGCCTGGAAGTCGGCAAATGGTAGTTTTGAACAATATCCCATGATACAAAGTTAAGGCCCGCTCCGCTATCAACCAAAGTAGTAAAATCCTGAGGGAGCAGAGTCTCACCAGAGGTAACTTGAGCCTCGGCGGTGAGTAGATCGGTATGAACAGTTTGGGCCGTAAAAGGGAAAACCTCAGTATTAATATTTGTGAAACGCGCTTCGACCGGATTTTGTGAATCCTGTGGTTGAGTCTGCAACAAGCGATCCTCAACCGTATGGTCGGCAAGATAAAGATCGACTGGAAAGGGTATAGGACCCATAGGTACTTGTTTAGTAGAGTCCTCAGTGTCAGTTATAGTGTAAAGGTATGTGCCTTTAGGGTAAGTGTCGAGTCTCTTGTAAGAGCTCAAAATATGACGGATAGACTTATTAGTCTTCCAACGAGGTATGGCAATAACTGCAGAAACATTAAAAGGGTTGCGCTGCCTCTTGAACTCAAAACTAGAAATGAACTCTGGGATTTTCTCAAACGGAGGGTTCAGCCAGATGTGGTGATCAGACAGGTCAGCGTCAAGAAAAGAGTTAGTGGGAGAACAGAAACAAGATGGGACTTTGGACGATGCAGCGGTTGCCGCTCCGTCCATAGTAAAGGGACCGTATAAGGCATTTATTTTATCCCACTCTTCCTGGTCAAATAACGGATAGTTATCGGCATCAGGCATTGGAGTATCATCCTCAGGATTTGCTTGGCAAGCCCTATCCATACTGGCCTGATAAGCTTCGATAAACTCAGTGACGGTTTGAACAGCCTCGTCAACATTTAGAGACTGAGTTTGTGAACTTTTATCAACCGTCACAGGAGGCTGTAGCTCGAAAATTGGTTTCGGTTCAGGTATTGGTTCACCAGCCTCTTTAGCCGGCGGCTCAACAGGTTTGTGAGGGCGATGATGCCGGCGGCGTCTGCGTTTGTTGTCATCTAAGTAATGGTGAATGACCTGAGGGTCATCACCGGCCTTGCGTTTCAAGCGCACAGGCCCAACATCATCAACAATTGCCGGTTTTGGTGGCATGATGTTGTTGCTGGCCAGCGATGTCAAGAGTCTCTTTAACTATTGGCGAACCTGTCAAAATGGCAGGGGCAGTCAAGACCAGGACCCGCACCTAGGGCGTCCCCCAGGGGATTCAACTGGCTGAGCACAATCCAAATCACCGATAGTTAAAGGTTGCTCACACCAACATGCATCCCTATCACCGAGTTCATGCATGCGAGGAGACAAATGATTGCAGACACAAGGGCTTACATGTCCAACTACTATGCCTTAACGAAACAGTGTGTTGGCTTAACATTGATTGAGCCAACAGTTAGGGTTATGAGGCCAACAGTCAGAAGCTTTAATGCTTCTTGGAGATTTTCTTCTCCCTATTCTCGAAAGGTCGGTAAGCTATTGGGACTCTAGTACTGGTCATAATTCTATTCCAAGTTTGGGCCGCTTTCACGTCCCAATCATCGTCAGGGTTTTTGTCACACCACTCACGACGTTGTTTATTAAACTCGGACAAGAACTTGTCCTTGGCACGGGGATCTTGCTTGAGTTTGCAGGCTTGATGGTTGTGACCCAAGCCTTTGCAATATGAACAAACAAGCAGTCCCCAAGGGGTGGCCCAAGGTTTGTCCTTGGCAGCAACAGGTTGAAGGAGAGGTTTGCCATCCCCTTTGCCACCCTTAGGCTTCCGGGGGCCATCCAGTCTCTTGGGAAGAGTTGGATTGTAACTGCCCTTGCCTCGACCGGCAGAACTACTGCGTTGGCCTCGGCCCGGGTTTGTATCCGGTCGCCCCTTTGTGAAGGAGTGCTGGCGGGAAGGCCCGGCGAGAGACCGAGATCCCTGTGTGAGAATATAATAACGATTCAGGTCCTCCATAACACCGGACAGGTTGTCAAATGTCAACGGTGTGTTCAGGGGACCCATGGCCATTTTCAGAGCCTCGTGAAACTTGAGATAAAGGGGCTGATCTTTGCTCAATTTAAGTTTGAGGTGGTCCAGAAAAGCATTAACAGTGCTTTGTCTGTTACTGAACCCCCACAACAACTGGAGCCAACGATAGTATGTAAATAAATCCGGGCAGAACTTGAGCTGAAGCTCATTTAGGGCATAGTCCATGGTCAGGGGTACGTCATTGAGAGAACAGAAGGTTCTCTCATGCAACAAGCATGTGATGAGATGTTTAGACATATCACCAAAGCTACTGAACGCAGTAGGCTTGCTGGAACCAAACCGAGCAAACATATCTTGAACCCGAATATAATATTTAGATTGTTTATTTATAGAGTTAGTAATATATGTTTCAGCCATCTGATCATACTCAAAGCCCTTTATAGAGGACTTGACCACATCCAGGAAGTGCATGATATGCGTAAGTTGGAGTGGTTTAGTTGGATCAGAATGCAACAGATCCTTGCCAGTAAGTAGGGGTATTTTTATTGAGAGAGAAGGACGCACCGGAGAAGCCCTCTTTTGAGGAGGGAATTGCTCCTCATCGGTGTCCATTGGCACAGGCCGCTTACCCCGTTGAACAGAGCTGGAAGGCTCTACCAACATGGTATCAACAGGAGCAGGAGAAGCGACTGGTAGCCAAGGTTTAAGAACCTCTGGGACACCTGCATCCAACCCGGACTGCAAGGTCTTGTTGAAAGGATGGGTGAACTGCGCCCTCCTGGCCAACAGGTCACGGATGGCTTGAACATCAAAGTCACCCGGAAACACACCCCGAACTGGAGGAGCTTGTGGCTTATCATGATGATGACGGGACTGCCATTCTTTATCAAAGAGTATAAGCCTTTTGATAATAGTGTCAGAATAGTATGAAGAAGGGTCCCATTTGTCATCAAGCACAATATTAGCGAACCGCATCAACAGGAAAAGCGGTAGTTGCTCATAAAATGCTCCTGTGAAGGGAATGTCACCCAATCTCATGTCAAGTGGGCAAATAGCAGCGATAACATGCTCAAGAGCCGCATCCCGACCCCTGGCATCAAATGGCGCTGCATGATATGTCATGTGTGAATCCGAACGCAACCGAAGATCGTTGCGAACAAAAGTGTTGTACTCCGTTAAGGCATTATGCCCAACTTGGAGAACAGACCCCCATGATCTCTCGCCATCAACAAGATGCAGAGCCTCAAACAAGTGAGGATGAGAGAACGGAGTAACCACAAAGTATCCAGGAAGCGCCAAGAATCCATCAGTGCAGTCGTCTATTGTCAAGCCCAACTGCAAGGACTTATCAACGCGCGAGTAGGCAGCAAGAGCTGGCCTACTACCTTTTCCACGCTCAACACGAGCAGGTGGTCGCGTAGATGGATGCTCAACATGAGCAGAACGGCGCTCAACAGGAGCACGATCAACATGCTCAACACGAGCAGATTGATGTTCGCCACGAGCAGTATCATGCTCGGTATCTAGATCATAGGATTCAGTTACCTCACTTGTGGAGGGATTCGACTCAGCATCCGACTTCTCCTCTCGACGGAAACGAGGATTGGTCTGCGAGGGTTGTGAATCCTCATTATCAAGTAAACCCTCCACTGCATAGCCAACATCATTAGAAGGTAGCTGATCCTCCTCTGCCAAATGGGCATCCGGAACATCCGGTTGTGATGGCTGAGTGAGAGGTAAAGGGCGCCTGCGCCGCGTTGGTGAAGGTTCGCGCCGCTTATCAGACGACGGCGAGTCTGAGAGAATACGAGTGGAAGGCCTTGTGAGGGCCTGGCGCGCTGCTTCAGCAGCACGAGCCTTACTCTTTTTATTTTTTGAGGGGCCGTGCTTAGCCATGGTAAGACGAACAACGTCCTGTAAACATGTATCACGCATCGGCAGAATTAATGTTTGGCTCAACAGGAGCAACAAGCAATGAAAGTTGCTATTTTGAGAGCAACATGCATCTCAAAAGACCCAACAAAGAGGAAACCATCCTTGGGTCTTTGTGATGACACAAACTGTGAGGAGAACATGTGTATGAACTGCTCCTCAAAAATATAAATATTTTAAGAGTCCCAACATAACTTATGAATAAAATTTTCGAGAATATTTTCGTCTGGCAACTGTCGGTAGTACGGGAGCCAGTAATAAATAACGCCGTCTATAAACTCAAGTTGAACGACGACAATCTCAGGGTCGTTCGTAAACGGCGAGTAAAGGTCGTCCAGAGATACCTCTCGGACTACCAACAGAGTAATAAACTCAGGCATAGACTACTGCGATATGTTAGTCGCAGTGTTGGACAGGGTTCGACCAGGTATATTCTCTCTCTCTCTTTTTTTTTTTTTTTTTTTTTTTTTTTTTAAGACAGAATTAGACAAACTCAAGTGGAGGGCCGGCGACGCCATTCTAAGAGCGACGCTCGGTCACGAGTCGACAGGGAAGGCAAATGTGAAATGGGAAGGTAGTGTCTTACCTGTACGTGGCGGTGAGAACAAGTCGACGAAGTACTGCGGTCGAGAAGTGTCGCCGAGTTATGTCGGAACTGCCGACTCAACTCGCCAAGGTCGTAAGAGACCTAATCGGGCAGTAATGCGCGAGCTACGGGGTCTGAACAACAGCCCGAGTGCGCAGAACTGGTAGGTATGATGGTGCACAGCCTTATGAGGCTAACAAATGTGCGGAGTGGTGCCAAAAATGCAGCGTTATGAAGCCACAGTGGCAAACCGATTCGATATGTGCTGTGTCAAGAAAAACTACAGGGTTCTTGGCCAGTCGGGCCGTAATCGCAAGCTCCACCCGTATAAAGGCGGCGCGCGAAAAGAAAGAACTGCGAGTACAGCGAACGTTGAGGGTAGAAGCACCAAATGTGACGGGACGCCTGTTGAGAATAGGGTCTCGCTACGAAAGAACTGGTGTTCGGAGTCGTAAGAAATCTGGTTGGTTGAGAGATTGTGAGAACTGAAATTACAGGTGGTGTGCTGCGGAGGTGACTATATATGAAAATACCGAGCGGCAGCTGATGTCATCAGTAGCCGCATCAGCAGTTTCCAGAATATTCTATGTACCTGGGTCACCAGTACATCAAGATTGCTAGGTTTTACTCAGGGTATTATCATCCCCTTACACTACGGTACGAAAGCTTCGGCGAACAAATTGATGAATATGTAAACCGTAACGTCCGACAGTCCTGGTGCTGCTGGTACGCAGGCGTATGTACAGGTTACTCGCATCCCATGTGGGTACTCGTAATACTGTCCTGCACTACTAGTCGCCTTGTAGTCGCTCGTACTGTCGCCTCGTCGTCCTCGTACCAGTACTTCGCCTGCACTTGTACTCGCACTCGCAATGCTCATACTCGTACTTCGCTTGGCTTGTTGTAAGGGGATGATAATACCCTGAGTAAAACCTAGCAATCTTGATGTACTGGTGACCCAGGTACATAGAATATTCTGGAAACTGATGACATCAGCTGCCGCTCGGTATTTTCATATATAGTCACCTCCGCAGCACATCACCTGTAATTCAGTTCTCACAATCTCTCAACCAACCAGATTTCTTACGACTCCGAACACCAGTTCTTTCGTAGCGAGACCCTATTCTCAACAGGCGTCCCGTCACATTTGGTGCTTCTACCCTCAACGTTCGCTGTACTCGCAGTTCTTTCTTTTCGCGCGCCGCCTTTATACGGGTGGAGCTTGCGATTACGGCCCGACTGGCCAAGAACCCTGTAGTTTTTCTTGACACAGCACATATCGAATTGGATTGCCACTGTGGCTTCATAACGCTGCATTTTTGGCACCACTCCGCACATTTCTTAGCCTCATAAGGCTGTGCACCATCATACCTACCAGTTCTGCGCACTCGGGCTGTTGTTCAGACCCCGTAGTTCGCGCATTATCGCCCGATTAGGTCTCTTACGACCTTGGCGAGTTGAGTCGGCAATTCCGACATAACTCGGCGACACTTCTCGACCGCAGTACTTCGTCGACTTGTTCTCACCGCCACATACAGGTAAGACACTACCTTCCCATTTCACATTTGCCTTCCCTGTCGACTCGTGACCGAGCGTCGCTCTTGGAATGGCGTCGCCGGCCCTCCGTTCGTCTAATTCTGTCTTAAAAAAAAAAAAAAAAAGATAGGGAGAGAATATTCCTGGTCGAACCCTGTCCAACACTGCGACTAACATATCGCAGTAGTCTATGCCTGAGTTTATTACTCTGTTGGTAGTCCGAGAGGTATCTCTGGACGATCTTTACTCGCCGTTTACGAACGACCCTGAGATTGTCGTCGTTCAACTTGAGTTTATAGACGGCGTTATTTATTACTGGCTCCCGTACTACCGACAGTTGCCATACGAAAATATTCTCGAAAATTTTATTCACAAGTTATGTTGGGACTCTTAAAATATTTATATTTTTGAGGAGCAGTTCATACACATGTTCTCCTCACAGTTTGTGTCATCACAAAGACCCAAGGATGGTTTCCTCTTTGTTGGGTCTTTTGAGATGCATGTTGCTCTCAAAATAGCAACTTTCATTGCTTGTTGCTCCTGTTGAGCCAAACATTAATTCTGCCGATGCGTGATACCTGTTTACAGGACGTTGTTCGTCTTACCATGGCTAAGCACGGCCCCTCAAAAAAATTAAAATAAAAAGAGTAAGGCTCGTGCTGCTGAAGCAGCGCGCCAGGCCCTCACAAGGCCTTCCACTCGTATTCTCTTAGACTCGCCGTCGTCTGATAAGCGGCGCGAACCTTCACCAACGCGGCGCAGGCGTCCTTTACCTCTCACTCAGCCATCACAACCGGATGTTCCGGATGCCCATTTGGCAGAGGAGGATCAGCTACCTTCTAATGACGTTGGCTATGCAGTGGAGGGTTTACTTGATAATGAGGATTCACAACCCTCGCAGACCAATCCTCGTTTCCGTCGAGAGGAGAAGTCGGATGCTGAGTCGAATCCCTCCACAAGTGAGGTAACTGAATCCTATGATCTAGATGCCGAGCATGATACTGCTCGTGGCGAACATCAATCTGATCGTGTTGAGCATGTTGATCGTGCTCCTGTTGAGCGCCGTTCTGCTCATGTTGAGCATCCATCTACGAGA